>PVIH01015037.1:0-51118 GCA_004025045.1 Sigmodon hispidus
AAACTTTTTACAACACCAGATTACTCAGTGGAAACAATAAAAGCCAGTAGGTCCTGGTCAAATGTTATACAGACACTAAAAGGCCTTGGCTGCCAACCCAGACAACTATACCCAGCAAAACTATAAATCACCATAGATGGAGTAAACAAGATATTTTATGATAACACCAGATTTAAACAATACCTATTCACAAATCCAGCCCTACACAAAGCACTAGAGGAAAAAGTCCAACTTAAGAAAACCAGATACATGCATAAAATCACCCATGAAACTCACAGAAGAAAAATCCAAAAAAGAAAAACGCACAGCTTCTAAACAGGTACCACTTACCAAAATTAAATCAAGACCAGATAAATGCCATAAATAGACCTATAACCACCAAGGAAATTGAAGCTGCTATTAAAAGTCTCCCATGAAAAAAAAGCCCAGGGCCAAATATTTTCAGTGACGAATTCTACCAGATATTAAAATAAGAACTAATACTAAACTGTTAAATAAAATAGAAACCAAAGGAACATTGACAAACTCTTTTTATGAGGCTACAATCACCCTGATAACCAAGCCATTCAAAGATGCAAAAAGAGAATTACAAACCAATCTCCCTCATGAACACTGATGCAAAAATATTCAATAAAATATAGTCAAACTGAATTAAAAAAACACACCAAAAAACATCCACCATGATCAATTAGGTTTCATCCCAGAGATGCAAGGATGGTTCGACATTAAAAATAAGTCAATGTTATCCATCATATAAACAATCTGAAAGAAAAAAAAACCACAAGATCATTTCTTTAGATGCTGAAAAAGCCTTTGGCAATATCCAACACTCCTTCAAATAAAAGTTCTAGAGAGATCAAGAATACAAGAAAATGACCTAAACATAAGAAAGGCAATATACAGCAACCCAACAGCCAATACCTAATGAAATGGAGAGAAACTCAAAGTAATCCCACTAAAGTCAGGAATAAGACAAGGCTGTCCTCTCTCCCCTTATCTATTTAATATAGTTCTTGATGTTTAGGCTAAAGCAATAAGAGAATAAAGGAGATTAAGTGGATACAAATTGGAAAGAATGAAGTCAAACTTATACATATAAGTGATAACCAATATTCTACAAGAGAAATCCTATAGACAATAAACACTTTCAGTAATGTAACAGGGTACCTGATCAACTCAAAAAAATCAATAGCCCTCCTGTACACAAATGATAAAGGCTGAAAAAGAAATCAGGAAACATCACCTTTATAATAGCTGCAAATAGCATTAAATATCTTAAGGTATTTCTAAACAAAGAAGTGACAGACCTGTATTGCTGTGGGAGTAGATTCTGGTTCATTGTAATTATTTTTCCTTCTACAGGTTTAATAAAAATCTGATTAGCCACAGGCAGACAGGAAGTATGGGTAGGGCTACAAGACTACGAAATCATTGGAAACAAGAGCAGAGCAAAGATGCCAGAGATGCCAGAGAGATGTCAGAGAGACAAGCAGAGTAGCCAGCAGATGCAGAAAACAACTATCCTGTTCTGAGAAAAGGTCCTGAGCCCCAGTGCTGAACAAGATAAAAATTATGGGTTAGTATAAGGGTAAATAATTAGCAAGTTATATGCCTGAGCTCTAATCATTCAGGATAAAATTAATATACCTGTCTGTGTGTTTCTGTGTGACTGTGAGTCTGCAGTTCTAGAGCACAGGCTAGACAGGCCAGAAACTTATTACACTGTATGACAAGAACTTTAAGTCATTGAAAAAAGAAATTGAAGAAGATATCAGAAAATGGAAAGATCTCCCCTATTTCTAGATAGGCAGGATCAACATAGTAAAAACAGTAATCTTACCAAACCAATCTACAGATTCAATGCAATCCCCATCACAATCCCAACACAATTTTTTACAGACGTTGAAAGAACAGTACACAAATTCATATGGAATAACAAGAAACTCAGGATTTCCAAACAATCCTGTTCAATAATAGAACTTCAGAAAGCAGCACCATCCCTGACTTCAAGCTATGCTAGAGAGCTACAGTAATAAAAACAGTTTGGTACTGGCAAAAAAACAGACTTGTGGTTCAATGAAATGAAATCTAACACCCCTACCTTAATCCATATACTTAAGAACACCTGAATTTTGACAAAGAGACCAAAAATACACAATGGAAAAAAAAAGATAGTATCTTCAGCAAATGGTGCTGGAATAAACGAAAAGTGGGAAGAAAGTGAAAAATGCCCTTCAATGCATTGGCACAGGCGACTGCTTCCTAAATATAATACCAGTAGCACAGACACTAAGAACAACAATTAATAAATGGGACCTCCTGAAACTGGGAAACTTCTGTAAGGCAAATGACACAGTCAATAATGCAAAACAGCAGCCTACAGAATGGAAAAAGATCTTTATCAACCCTACATCTGACAGAAAACATATCTCTATAATGTATATAGAACTCAAAAAACTAGAGGCCAAAACACCAAATCCATGGAAAGAATTTTCTTCTAGCTTTCTGAAAATGTTGTCTACATTCATTCTAGTGTGTAACAAATAACATATCAAAACACCTGAGTTAAAGAATAAAATTTTATAAAAGGATGTTCACCGAATATTGCTAAATATAAAAAAATATTAATGGTAATATTCAAGATTTTACAAAAACATAAATAGTATAAGTAACAAGGTAGAAGGAATTATATTAATCTACTAAAATTTCTGTCAGTACTTGATGCACACACACACATACACACACATTTCAATTGTCAGGGAGTATAGTTTCAACAGTAGTTACAAGTTACCTTTAGGAAAATGTTAAAGTATACTTTCAAATAATACTGTTTTTTAACATGTAAGTCTTTACAACGACATAGTGTAGGATGTTTCTGTGACAGAAGTATAGCTAGAAAATACAATTGAGAGATTTCTTTTCTGTACGGTAGCCTATCTCACAAAGCCCCAAGTTGTAAATAACTCAGTTCTGTGAATCCATGCAATTTGAAAGGAAGTGTGGTATGGAAATTGGATAAGACAGAACAATAGAGAAAAAGTAGAAATGAATGGAAAAGGTTTTTTTTTTCCTTTATTTATTGTGTATTTATCAAGAAAAACAGTAAAATGAATTTAAAATGCTGATAAGTTAACAATCACTATGAAGAAGATAAAAATCATAAGCATGGCTTATCAAGGGTGATAATGCAAATAAGATTGCTACACATAAAATTACTTTGTGGTCAGCTTTCCCTCTGAATTATTTCTTTTTTATCCCTGTACATTCTTATTCAAGGACCCTTCCACCTCCCACCACATCAGGTCATTTTTTTCTTCTCCACAACTCCCCATCCCCTCCCTGGGCAGGGAGCAGACAGTCCTATGGTCCCACTGACCCAATAATGCTTAGATCAGTCTCCACTCCTGGCAAATCCAGTTTTGTCCCCACTCCCTCAAGAGTGAGTCAGGTGTTCCTATAGTTGGAGTGGAATCCGAAGGGTCAGTCCAGGGTGTTTCTGATCCCAAGCTGTTCAGTGGTTGTGATTTGCAGCTTGGACATGCTTGGCTTTTTTCTTGTTTGTTTGTTTAGAGACCACCAATGAGTGAGTACATCCCCTGCTTATCTTTCTGAGTTTGTGATACCTTGCTCAGTAGGATATTCTCCAAATCCATCCATTTGCCTGTGAATTTTAGGATATCCTTTTTTTTTTTTTTTACTGCTGAGTAGTATTCCATTGTGTAGATGTACCAAAGTTTGTTAATCCATTCTTCAGTTGAGGGACATCTAGGTTGTTTCCAGGTTCTTGCTATTACAAATAATGCTGCTATGAACATAGTTGAGCTAATACCTTTGGAGTGTAAATGTGCCTCTTTAGGGTATACACCCAGAAGTGGTATTGCTGGGTCCTTGGGGAGATTGATTCTCAATTGTCTGAGAAACCTCCATATTGCATTCCAAAGTGGCTGAACAAGCTTACACTCCCACCAACAATGGAGGAGTGTCCCCCTTGATCCACATCCTCTCCAACACAGGCTGTCATCTGTGCCTTTTATCTTAGCCAATCTAACAGGTGTTAGGTGGTATCTCAAAGTTGTTTTGATTTGCATTTCTCTGATGGCTAAAGATGATGAGCACTTTTTCAGGTGCCTTTCAGCCATTCGTAGTTCCTCTGATGAGAATTCCCTTTTAAGATCTGTACCCCATTTTTTGATTGGGTTATTCAAGGTTTTGGGCTCTAAATTCTTGAGCTTTTTATATATCTTAGAGATCAGTCCTCTATCACTTGTAGGGTTGGTGAAAATCTTTTCCCAATGAATGGAAAAGTTTTAATTCATACTATTAGCTTTCCCAAGAAATTCCTGCCAGTGAGTGTTTTCTGGACAATCTATCATTAGAAAAATTGTTTCCATGGTTGAATTCCTTGTCAATATTGGTAATGACAGCATTTAGCTGTTTTCAGGAAAACTTGAAGAAGAAAAATCAGTAGAAGTCATTGGAAAATTTAGATCCTCTGCATTTAAATATACTCTATGGAATTACATAACTATACTTCTTTCTAAAGAGAGATACTGTAATCTTCATGTTTCTGCCACCCATCAACTAGCATGATATAACCCTAACTCCCAAGTGAATGTCATTGAAACAGCATATCCAATGGTAACTGAGTTAAAATTTTATTAGTGCTCTCATAAAACAGGCCCCAGAAATTTTCTCTGCCCTTCTACCCTATAGGGAGAAGATACCATATATACACCAACAGAAAATGCTTTACCATATACTTGGTTAACTATTGTCTTAATATTGAGTTTCCCAAACCCCAGAATTATGAAAAATAAAATTCTTATTTATAATAAATGCCTCTTTATACTTAGCTCATGTAATTTGCTACGAAAGCCATAAACAGGATAAAAAATAAAAAAATAATTATTTTAGCTCATAATATATCATATCCAGTCATAAGAAAGGTATTTTTAAAGTTAGTTTTATAAGTCCACACAATTTAGAAAGTAAATGTGAATTCAACTTTAAATATTAGTATAATCAAAGCCACTGTCTTATAGTATTGTTTCTTATTTTTATGCCTACAATTTTAATGGGTTTGATAAATTTTAACTTGTCAAAGTATATCCAGTTCTCTGTAATTGATATGTAAATTGATAATTTAAAAAATAACCAGTTAAATTATCATGTCATTTGTAGACTCTTGTACAGCCTAGGCTTTACATATGATATATTGTATTTTATAATATTATATATAAGATCAGACATAAACTATAACATAAGGTGATTCATTTTCCAGTCCAAATGAAAATGTGTTTTGGATGACTAGTAAGGACTCCAAGTTTTATAGGATCCAGAAATACTAAACTTCCTTTCAAAAAAATTTTTTGAAGTGAGTACATACATGTTAATATGGCAGTAAAAGGTTAGTAAAAATGATGATAGTTTACTGGATATTTCCAGCTACAAAACCCCATCCATCTCCCAAACCATTCCATCACCCAGTGACCTCAGAAGCAACTGGAAATCCACAGATCCTCTGCACCCATCAGACAAAGAGAACCTTCATCCAGCAACAGATAGAAGCAGAAGCAGAGATCCATAGCTAAGCACCAGGTCTAGCTCCTGGGTCCAGCTGAAGAGAGAAACAGGAGTATATGAGCAAAGAGATCAGGATCATGAGGAGGAGACCCAGAGACAGCTGATCAAACTACTGGGAGTCTACTCACTCTGAAATAACAACTGAGGAACTAAATCGTCCAAAGGTAGATGAACTGTCAAATGGCAAAAACAGTTTGTGGAGCTTCTTGCAGTAGGATCAGACTATGTTCCTGGTGCATGAACTGACATCTTGGAGCCCATTCTCTACATAGAAACATCTAACTCAGCCTTAATACTGGGATGAGGGACTCAGACTTACCTCAACTGGATATACCAGACTGAACCAACCCACGTTGGGATTCCTTGTCCTCCTAGTGAAATGGTTGGGGGGATGGGGTGGAAAGAGCCTGAGGGAGAACTGGGAGGGACTGGGTGAAGGGAAGGGAGGAGGAACAGTGGTAGAGATTAAAAAACTTCTTAAATAAAAAAGAAATAAAAAAATTATGCAAAAGATGAACTTCTCAGAAAGATACAGGACAAAAAGGGATGAACAGGAGTAAGTCATAATCAATTGCTGTTGCAAGATTAAACTGTCTTTTTTCTATGATCTTAACAGTCTAAAAACTTCATATTCAATATTTACCTCTAAAGAAAGCCATGTTTAATTTATGGAGCCTTAAAGCAGGTATTTGTGTTGTCTGGACAAGATTGCCATCTAGTGGTAAAAGAATGCAAATACAGAACATGCCATTTTAAAACCTTACTAGTAAAATGATTAATGATCTGAAAAGCAATAACCAAGAATTCAGACTAGGACTTGAAAAAAAAAAGTCATCTACACATAGTAAAAACTCAACAGGGTGGATGAGAGAACTAACACAGATGAAAAAGCCAAGAAAATGGAAGAAAAATCCAGGAAGGAAACAGATTTGGGGGAAAAGGATACAAAGATGTTGTAAGTGAAAAACCCAATCAAATTAAAACAAAAACATTAGAAAATATCATCAATAGACTCAATGATGAGAACAATATTAAGGATGGAACACAAAATTATGAAACATAATATTAAAATATCAGTTTTGGAGGGTGGGATGGCCACACAATCCAGCAAACTTAATATAGGGTGAAGACACTAACCCTAAACATCTACACTACAGAAGGATATGAGATAAAACCAAATGCCACTCCCTATGAGTCTTTGGGGATCATTTTTATTCAGATTTCCACAGGAGCATAGCACTATACTCATCAGCTTTTGCTTCCTGACTGTGGATACATCACCAGACACCTCCATCTACTCCTACTACAACTTGCCCAATATGATGAACTGTACGTGACAAGAAACAATAGTGATTTTAGAAAAACTTAATAAAATAGAAAACAATTTATAGTGTCAAATAAAAGGTTGCCTCTCTTAAAAATGAGCAATATTAATAAATGTTGCACATATACAACATTTCACATGCTTATTTTCTCAGAATTAAAACATCACCTAGAGGAAGGTCAGTCATGATTCAAAAAGTTAAGAAAAATCTTAGTAAGCTCTTGAACTTATAAGATTCCTTGGAATCTTCCCCAAGTTATATAAGCACTAACAATTGCTAGTGAGAAGAGACTCTTAAACAGAGAGGCTGTGTACAAGTCACAAAGGGAGCTCTCTGCAGAGGTAGTTTGTGGCTCACTGCCCACACTGTGATAAGTTCTTCATTGAGAGAGTAACCTTTAAATTACCAGTTCATTTGTCAGTAATTCCCAACCAACAAGCTGCAACTGTTGGTTCTTACTACTAGATTGCAAGTGTAAGAAAAAATAAATTGAAGCCATTTTGAAGTTTTATCTTTAAAAGCAGAATGAAACAAAATTTAAGTTTCCAAGATCTACTCCAGACCTTCCTGAGTAACTGCCATCACTGACATTCTGGTTGGTGAGTTGAGTGAGACATGAACTCTGGGCAAGTGTCACTGTCATACTTTAGTAAATCAGCTAATCAGGACAAGAAAAGTGAACCACAAGGAAATGTTCCTAGGAAAGTCTCTAATCTTTGAAACTTGATTGGAAAAAAAGTAACTATTACTTGGCACAGTTTGTGGATTTTGTGCTTAAATACTTGCTAAAATGAACATTCAGGGATGCTGTCAGCTCCTGAGTCTGTACTGTCATCCTTGACTGGTAAGTGTTGTTGCCCAGTTCAATAAAGATCTTGCTTTGCGTGCATTCTTGTACCTCTTTGGATATTTTGGACTCTCAAAACCCACAACACAAGTAGTCTGAGGAAAAGACAGTTTTCCACTTGGCTGTGATCCCGTTCTTGTTTTCACTCATTTATAAGATAGATATGCCTCTACTTCAACAGAAAAAGAGAGAATTTTAAGGTATACTTAAATAAAATGTGGTACAAAGCTATCGTAGTGTAAAATTGTAAATTTTTGCTTAAGGGATGAAAATGGCAGTACTGAAGATGTTTTCTAAAGTCATAGACTATCAGAAACTATGTTTCTGAAATACTTTGGTAAGTATGATGGCTATTCTTGGTTGTCAACTTGACTACCTACATCAAGAATTAACTAAATTCTGAAATGTATCACATACCTGTGGGATTTTTTTTTAATTTAAAGTGAGAAAGTCTACTTTAAATCCAGGTCTTTGAAGTAAGAAGACACATGTTCAAACCAGAGCTTTTGCGATAGTAAAATTCACCTCCAATCTGGGCCATGACTTCTCTTGAAATCATGTATATTTTATAATATGTGGTACAGTATACAAGAACTTGGAAGAAGGAAGATTTTGTTCTTTGCCTGCTTGCACTCATCTCACTAGAAAATCTATTTCTTTTCTGGCATCACAGCCTACTTCTTTGAGATTTCATCACATACTGAAGACCAAATGAGATGTCCAGCCTAGGACACTGAACACTGGATATTTAAGACCTTTCTTGTACAGGCAGCCACTGTTAGATTGCTGGACCTCAGCCTATTATAAGTCATTCTAATAAGTCCTTTGTTACTCTAAACAATCCCAACTAATGCAGATTTTCATACCAGGAGTGGTTTTTGAGCAACAAAAGTATAAGGACCAATCTTTTAAGTATCTTGAATAGGCTTTCCAATTTGCCAATACTCAAACTTAACAAAGCCTCTCCAGTTACTGAAGACTCTCCTGAGAGCTTGGGAGTTCTAAAACCCTATGGTGTGAACTATTTTTTGAACATAAAGAGATACATGCATTTGATTATCCCTATTCACCAATTGTGGGGGGCAATGGATTTGGTGACTCTGCATATAAAACTTTTGACAGTTTGTGTAAAAATAAGAAAAATGATATACTGGATAGTTGCTCCTAACATCTCTGGATAACTTAGCCAAGGAAAGAAATGAGATTATGATAAAATTAATCAACTTCTAGCAAGCCAGAACATTGTGAAAGACAACAATGACCTTACTTATAAAACTGAACAGCTCCAGATGTGCATAGTCTAAAGATTTATAAGTATGCCCTGAAGTAGATCTTCTTTCTAGTAGCCACAAAGCTCAAGTTGTGAAAAATCAAACTAAAGCCCTCATTACAACATGAATGAATTACAATGAAAAAAATCAAATCTTATTTTCCAAAGTTGACATTTAAAATAAGGGCATAAATTGGTAAATATTCAAATCTTGTAACTTGAGATGGGGATGTGTGGGAGGACCCTATTGAAGCTGAGAACTTTGAACCCTCCAATTATCAATGGTTTATATACCTGAGGAAGTAGTCTCTCTA
This sequence comes from Sigmodon hispidus, assembly GCA_004025045.1. Lineage (NCBI taxonomy): Eukaryota > Metazoa > Chordata > Mammalia > Rodentia > Cricetidae > Sigmodon > Sigmodon hispidus. Next base: position 9,340 of record PVIH01015037.1, read on the forward strand.
CTATCTTGAGCAGGAGATGTAATGACACAGCCACCCCTGAAATACTGCCTTTGTCACCTCTGACTGAGAAAATTAATCCTTTATTGTCTGCTAAATCAGCAGTGCTTTTCTCTGAAGGAAATGCCAGTCAAGACAATACTAATGTCCCTCAAGGCCTACCAATAGTTGCCTCTAGACTTACCAGACTTTAGGCAATGAAGGCTTCTAAAGTAGAAGAAAAAAGCTCTACAGTGCAAGAGCTTCATTAGTTTAACAATTTATTTAAGCAGAAATCTTGGAAATACATGTGGAAATGGCTTTTAAGAGTGTTTGATAATGGTAGAGGCAGCATAAAACTAAATTGAGTTGAATTTTTCTAGAGGAAGGATCTTGATAACATTCCTGATAGTTTTACTGTTACCCTTTTCCCGATCCTTCTCCTGAGAAACCAAAGGCTATTTACAAGGGTAACTGTATTCTAGGGAAAGGAAACAATCAGACTTTCTTGGGTTTATTGGGTATTGGTTCTAAGTTCTGGGAGATCCTGAAAAACATTGTGGTTCTCAATCTAAAGTAGTGGCTTATGGCGTACTGGTGATTGATGTAATTCTGGATGATGTCTGACTCACAGGAAGTCCAGTGGATCTCGGAAATCATCCTGTGGTTATTACCTCAGTCCTAGAATGTCTAATTAGAATAGAAATACTTAGAAGTTGGAAGAATTCTCACATTGGTTCCCTAACCCATAGAGTGAGGGCTTTTATGTTTGAAAAGGCTAAATGGAAACCTTTGGAGTTGCTTTTGAAAACAAAATTAGTGAATCAAAACCAGTATTGCATCCATAGAGAGTTTACAGAAATTAGTGCCACCATGAAAGAGTTAAAAGTTGCAGGGGAGGTGGTTTCTACCACATTTCTCTTTAATTCTCCAATCTGGCCAATACAGAAGACAGATGGATGGTGAAGAATGATACTGGACTATCAAAAATGCAATTAGGTAGTGTAGTGATCCCAACTGTAGCTGCTGTATTAGATGTAGTGTACTTGAGATTTAACACATCTCCTAGTACGTAATATGCACTTATTGACCTATCAAATGCCTTTTTATCAGTAGTTCCCAATAGGACTGAAGTGATTTCTTTTCAGTTGGCAAGCCCTGAAGTATATTGTTACAGTTTTACCTAAAGGATGTATTAAGTCTCCAGCCCTGTATTATAACTTAGTTAGAAGGGATTTTGTCCATCTGCCTCTTCCACAAAATATCTCACTGATGCATTATATTGAAGGCACTGTACTGATTGGATCCAGTGAGCAGTAGATAGCAAGCAATTTGAACTCATTGGTAACACATGTCAGAAGATCATAAACAAATCCCAGAAAATTTAAGGGACTTTTATCTCAGTGAAATCCTTAAAAGTCCAGTGGTATGGGACATGCAAAAGACATTCCTCCAAAGGTCATGCATATATTATTGCACTTGCCCCATCCCACTTCCAAGATAGAAACACTACATTGAGTGGGTCTACTTATATTCTGGAAATGGCACTTTTCTTACTTCTCTGTGTTACTCCAGGCATACATCAAATGATTTGGAAATATATTAGCATTGTGTGATACCTGGAACAGAAGACTCTTCAAGAAGTCCTGGTTGCTGTGCAGGCTGCTCTACCACTAGGACCATATGATCCAGCATACTTAATGGCATTTGTGGTATCAGTGGTAAATGGTGATGCTGTTCAGCATATTTTACAGTCTCCTATAGATGAATTACATAAAAGACCTTTGAAATTTTGAAGCAAGGCTCTACCATATTAGCAGACAGATAACTATTATTTGAAATGCAGTTCCTGGCTTGTTATTGGTCATATTTGGTGGAAATTTAATGTTTCAAAATGGACTACTATGTTACCATACAACCTGAGCTACCCATTAGGAGCTGGTATTTTCTGACCCACCAAGTCATAAAATAAAACATTCCTCACAGTAATCAACTATCAAATGAAAGTGATATGTGTAAGTGAATGTTACAAATTGGGGGAGTGAGTGAGAGGTATCCTGACTGTTGTGGGAAGTCAGGATATACCTGGAGCTGCCCAGACAGCTCTCATGGCTGGAACTACAATGGGATACTCTGGGGGGAAAAGGTATCCTGACTTGGAAGTCAAGTTATTCCTGGAGCTGCTAGGACAGTTCTGATGGCTGGAGCTGCAGTGGGACAGCTCAGCTCTGGTGGGAAAGATACTCCGACTGCTCAGGAAGTCAGGCTAGACTTGAAGTTGGGGTGCAGAGGGGATGGCCTTCATGCAGGAAACCCAAGCAGAAATGGAGCAATTTACTCAGACTCCTGCTAAATTTGTTACTGTTTCTGCTCTGCCCAGCTCAGTACCTCAAGGGACTTCTCAGTAAGTCTGTAAGGTTTTTCTGCTTAGTCCTCTAAAGGACATCTCAGCAAGTTCTCTGTGCTGGCAGTGGCTGTCTTTACCAGGGAGGGAAAGAATAGTCAACAACTGAACAGCCATAAAGGTTTAAGGACTTTTTCTCCAGGTATACTCAAAGATTGGTTAGTTATTCCTCCTCAGAGATTGGTCAGTTTCAATGGCCAAGGGCAGAGATGGCTCTATCTTCAGAGCCAAACTATTTCTTTCACTTTGTTTTTTAGCTTTTGGACTCTAAGGCTATGACATATTTCTTTCACTGGCTGATTCTAGGAGCCAAGTGATACTAGTTTCAGAGACAGGATATTATTTATTTGTTTGTTTGTTTGTTTGTTTGGTTGGTTCTGGGTTAACAAATAAAGTGTTTCTTCCACTGGCCTTTTTTTTTAAGCTTTTGGATACTAATTCTAAGGTCATGACATATTTCTTTTACTTGCTTTGATTCTAGGGACCAAGTATGTTCCTGTGGTACTAGTTTCAGAGTCAGGGCATTTTTCTTTGGTTCTAGGTTAAAGGATAAAATGATCCTTTCACTGGCTTGGGTCCAGGGTCCAGACTGTGTTTCTTTCACTAACTCTGGTTTCAGGGCCAGGCTGGATTTTGTTGGATAGCCCACTTTCCCTATAGGATGTATATACATGATAGTTACCAAGCAGGTTCTGATGGCACAAGTAAGTTACATGAAAAATTGGCAAATGCCTATAGTTTCTACTTTAGTTACTGTGGTGGTTTATACTCTAATAGTGGGAGACTTCAATACCCTACTTTTACCCTTGGATAGGTCAACGAGACACAGACTCAACAAAGAAATAAGGGGTCTAACAGATGTTATGATACAAATGGACTTAATAGATATTTACAGAAGCTTTCATCCAAACATAAGGGAATATACATATTTCTCAGCACTCCATGGAACTTTCTCTAAAATTGACCACATACTTGGCAAATATCAATAGATGCAAAAAAATGGGAATAACCCCTTGTATTGTATCAGACCACCATGGCCTGTAGTTAGAGTTCAATAACATCAAAAATCACAGAAAACCTACCAACTAGTGGAAACTAAATATCACTCAACTGAACTACCTCTGCATCAGGGAAGAAGTTAAGGAAAAAAAAAAAACCAAAGACTTTCTAGAATTTAATGAAAATGAATTCACAGCATACCCAAACACAATGAAAGCAGTGCTAAGAGGAAAATTCATAGCACTAGATGTCTATATAACAAAACAAGAGAAATCTCATACGAGAGACCTAACAACTTAGAGGAAGGCTTTAGAACAATTAGAAGCAAACTCATGTAGAAGGAGTAGATGGCAGGAAATAATAAAACTTAGGGCTGAAATCAGTGTAATAGAAATAAAGAGAACATTACAAAAAACTCAATGAATCAAAAAGTTGGTTCTTTGAGAAAGTCAACAAGATAGACAAACCCTTATCCAAACTAATCAAAAGACAGTGAGAAAGTATTCAAATTAACAGAATCAGAAATGAAAAGGGAGACAGAACAACAGACCCCCAGGAAATTCAGAGAATTATCAGGTCATACTTTGAAAATCTATACTAAAAGGGAAAATCTAAAAGAAATGGACAGCTTTCTGGACAAGTACCAATTACCAAAATTAAATCAAGAACAGATTAAAGACCTAAACAGACCTATAACACCAAGAGAAATTGAAGCTGTTATTAAAAGTTTCCCAAATAATAAAAAGCCCAGGTCCATATGGTTTTTCTGCAGAATTCTACCAGACATTCAAAGAAGAACTAATACCAATACTCAACAAACTGTTCTATACAGTACAAAATGAAGGAATGCTACCAAACTTTTTATGAGGCCACAACACTTTAATACTCAAGCCACTCAAAGATGCAACAAAGAAGGAGAATTACAGACCAATCTCCCTCATGAACATTGATGCAAAAATACTCAATAAAATTCTGGCAAACAAATTATAACAACATATAAAAAAGTTATCCATCACAATCAAGTAGGCTTCACCTCAGAAATGCAAGGATAGTTCAACATATGAAAAACTATAAATGCCATCCATCATATGGATGAAGTAAAAAAAAAAAAAAAGAAAAGAAAAGAAACATGATCATCTCCTTACATGCTGAAAAAGCCTTTGACAAAGTCTAACACTCCTTTTTGATAAAAGTCCTGCAGAGATCAGGAATACAGGAAAAATTCCTAAGAATAATAAAGGTTATTTACAAGAAGCCAATGACCAACATCAAACTAAATGGAGAGAAACTCAAAGCAATCCCACTACAATCAGGAACTAGACAAGGATGTCCTCTCTCCCCTTGGCTATTCAATATAGTTCTCAAAGTTTTAGTCAAAGCAATAAGAGAATAAAAGGAGATTAAGAGGATACAAATTGTTAAGGAAGAAGTGAAACTATCTCTATTTGCAGATGATATGATTGTCTACATAAGTGACTCACAGAATTCTACCAGGGAACTTCTACAGCTGATGAACACCAGTAGCACAGACACTAAGAACAACAATCAATGAGTGGGATTTCCTGAAACTGAGAAGTTTCTGTATGGCAAAGGACATAGTCATTAAAGCAAAATGACAGCCCACAGAATGGGAAAAGATATTCACCAACTCCACAAATGACAGACAACTGATCTCTAAAATATATAGAGAGCTCAAAAAACTAGAGTCCCAAACCCTAATCAAAAATGGGGTTCAAACCTAAAAAGGGAATTCTCAGCAGAAGAATTTAAAATGGCTGAAAGGCACTTGAAAAAGTGCTCAACTTCTTTAGCCACCGGAGAAATACAAATCAAAACAATTTTGAGAAACCACCTTACACCTGTCAGATTGGCTAAGATATAAGACACAGATGACAACCTATGCTGGAGAGATTTGTGGAGCAAGGGGAACACTCCTCCATTGTTGTTGGGGGGTGTAAGCTTGTTCAGCAACTCTGGAATGCAGCATGGCCGTTTCTCAGGAAACTGGGAATCAGTCTCCTCAAGAATCCAGCAATACCACTCTTAGGTATATACCTTTGTTCAGTCACTCTGGAATGTAGTGATGGCTATTCTTAGTAGTCAGTTTGACTACATCTATGGGAATTAAATAATTCACAAAAATGGACAGCAAATCTTTAGGGATTTTTGTTTAATTTGAGGTGGGATAATCTACTTCTAATCTGGATGTCTGAGTAGAAAGACACACCTTTATTCCAGATCTTGAGGCATAACACACCTTTTTTTTTTTTTTTTTTTTGATGGGAAAAGAAATTTAATTTTTATTTTTTTTTATTTTTTTCCTTCTTTATTTTGTATTTATCAAAAAAACAGTAAAAAGAATTTAAGAATGCGGAAGAGTTAACAATAACTATACAGAGGATAAGAATCATAAGCATGGCTTATCAAGGGTGGAAATGCAAATAAGATTGCTACACATATATTTTCGTTGTGTTCAGCTTTAATTGAGATCTAATCTGGGCTACACCTTTTTCTGGAAGCCCATATAAACAAATGGAAGAATGAATTTTTACTTTCTGCCTGCTTGTTCTCACCTAGATACTAAGTTCATTCCTTCACTGGCATTAGGACCTACTTTGTATTCCAGTGTATATTGAAGGCTAACTGAATTATCAGTCTCATAGGCTGAGCAAGTACTGGATTCTTGACCTTTCCATTCATAGCCAGCCACTGTTAGATTAGCTGGCCATTGTTGGATTAGCTGGTCCATAGCCTGTAAGTCATTCTAATAATTCCCTTCCCAAAAGTTCTGTTACTTTAGAGAACCCTGATTAATACTCTAGCCAATGAGCACCACAGATTTGTTGGTCTTGACCTCAAATCACTATGCTCACTCAGCTTTTTGTTTTATTTTAGGATTATAATAAAATTATAATATGCAACTTTTACAATGTGGATTCAGGGTTCAAAAAGGTCCACCTGCTCTCAAGATAAACACTTTATGGACTGAGTTATCTTTCAGTCCCAGCAGTAGATTGTTTAAAAATCAAAGCAGAAATCAAAATGAATATGTAAGCTAAGTGATAGGGCAATAAAGGAAAATCCAACAATTCACTGAAATAATTTTTGAAGGGAGAGGTAGCTCCATAGTTTTTGCTCCAGTATTTGCATCAAAAAAAAAAACACAGCCCAGATACTTAAACAGTGTCATTTTTCTCCTGTTTGATTAAAAAAAAAAAAAGTATTTCTAGATCAAAAAACACATGTACATTAGGCAAAAAATTATGAGTGCATAAGACTCTGATGTTTTCCTACCTAGTGCCAAAAGACCTGCAGGTCTATGTGGAATGAAGATTGTGAGTTTCTTTTCCTCAGGATGGAGTTTATAAAATTTGTCAAGAATAAGACCTACTTTAAGAGATAGAGATTCAGAAGGTGGTTGAGGGTAAGCCAACTACTATGCTTAGAAATGATTGGTCATTCAGGATAAAAATAGTAACTCACTCAAATATAGGATGATAGGTTGTATAACTAACAGAGATAGTATCTGACAGATTGGGTATGCCTGTAGAAGAGGATATGATTAGTCTGTGAAGAGTATGCACATGAACTGCTAAAATACAGTGTGAAAATTGGCCTGACAAATTATGCTGCAGTCTATTGTACTGGCCTGAGGCTGTCCTGAAGGCTTATCTAAAGGCTTGGCATGGACAAACTCTATGAAGGCCACCTTGAGATGAACACAATGTGGAAAGCATTACTGATCAGCTAGTGCCTTCACCTGTTATTTGGATATAGGTCTTGCCTGAATTACAACTGACAACAAAGTTTTCAGGGTCTTGAAGGGAGTTGTGGATGGAGGCTTGTCTGTCCCTCATAGTACCAAACAACTCCTGGTTATATTTCTGAAAGCAGGTTTAATGCAGAAGTACATCTAATGCACAGCATGAGTCAGAATGACACAGACTACATGCATTACCTAATGGAGGAAGGTGAAGATGCTTATAAGAAACAGTTCTCTCAGCACATAAAGAGCATCATAACTCCATAGATGATGAAGGAGATGAGATGCTAAAGAAAGCTCATGCTGTTACCTGATAGAATCCAGTCTATGAGGAAAAAGCTGAGAGAAAATAAAAGAGGTAGAACCAAATGTCCTTGCTCAGAAGACTGAGTTGTTCAAAAGCAGACAAGCTTCCCCAGAGCTCAGGAATGGACTTCTGAAAGTGAAAGCAATTTTCTATGAAGATATTTTTCTTCCATAAAGACAATAAACTATTACCCAAGCAGTAAGTAAATTAATATAAATTAAGATGTACATTGCTAAGAGCTTATGACTGAAATTTGCCACCATAAATAATATACTGGGGTGGGGTACTGTAAAATGTTTTCCAGTCTAATACTTAGGAACTAATAATTTTTTGTGAAGTGGAACTGGCTTTCTTCTCTTGTGCTTTCACTTTCTCTTCTTACAATCTTTTCATTTATTTACTCTTTTGAGACAAGGTATCTCTACACAGCTCTGGTTGTCCTAGAATTCACTGTGTAGATCATGCTGGCCCACCAAATCAGAGACCTACCTGGTTCTTCATCTCTGTCAAGATTAAAGGAGTATGGCACCATGCCAGATATCTGCTTTGTTTTTCACGGTGAAGTCAAGAATTACTAACTTGCTCACGCCTATCAAACAAATTGAGAAGCCTGGTTTTATGGACCGCACATATACACTTCAGATTAATATGTAAGTTTTTTAAATTTTCATCCTCAAGCCTAATCTTAGTAAAAAAATGTAGATCCCAAATTACGTGCAAGGGATCACTTATTGACTAGCAATGTGACTTAATCTATGTCAATGCTCTCCGTTGTGAGGTGGTTATTTGAGGACTTACATACATGTATATTTATGCTTATCCATTTTAGTGCATTTCTTCCCGGAGGACGCTGATGGTGTCTAATAAATCATGGCAAGGATTCACATCTTTCAGGCTGTATATGCCTACTGATAAAGGTGTGTTCTCCTGCCGACATGGTTCCTTCTTAGGATGGCAACCTCCACGTTTCACCACTCCCTGATTCTAGGAACACACTTTGCATTTCCAGACAGACCCTCTCCACCAGCCAGATTCACTTCCTGAAAACCTGGATTAAATTTCCCAGAGGTACACGGTTCCCTCGGCACTTGATCCTTGGGGTTATACAGAATCTTTCTTTCACGCGACTGAGGTTCATCTTCTTCGACTAGTCTCCTGGCCTTCTAACAGTGGCATCTCTCTCGCTCCTGTTTTAGTTCAGTGCCTTGCTGAATTTAAACCGAGAACCTATCTACTACCCCCACAACCATTCGCTGTCAGGGAACAGAAGACAAGCGCTCCGGAAGGCTAGTCTCGCGAGGAGTCCAAGTGTCGCGGTATTTCCCAGGTCCCAGGATCCTTAGCGTCAGAAAATTACTTCATCTCAGCGCCTGTGGACGCGGGCTTTGAACGGAAGCTCCCACGGTCCGTCCGTCTCGGAAGATGGCGGTGCCCGACCCGCCGCTGCCCATGTCGCGAGGGGGCCCAGGCTCCGCTACGCTCTCCCCGCCTCGGGGAGACCGCACCCTCCTCGTCAGGCACCTGCCGGCCGAGCTGACAGCCGAGGAGAAGGAGGACTTGCTGAAGTACTTCGGGGCGCAGTCCGTGCGCGTCCTGTCGGATAAGGGGCGCCTGGTAAGCGCGAAAACGGGGTGGGGGCTGGGGGGGCTGCTCTGCGCGTGCGCAGCCCGTCCAGTCCCGCCTTAAGATGGTCTTGCGCTAAGAGCCCTCTGGAATCTAAGCCGCGGGGTGACACAGTGTCGCATTCGGTACCGTTTGTCCACCCACCCTGTGAATTCAAAACTCACCAGACATGGACATATTTCTGTTTGGTTTACAGATGTATGAAGAAGGATTTTCTAAAGAAAATATTCTGAGTTGTAGAGCAGAAACTACACTGTTTCAGAAAACAGTGTATGTTTTTGATTCCCGAAGGAATCTTTCAGAGGACGATATTTTGAGAGTTGAAAGTGCTTGTGGGATGCTTACTTTTTTTTTTCTTTGAGCGAATATTTGATTTTTCTACCTTTCTACAAGATAGTAGTCTGTGATTGAGCCAGACTCCGATGGTTTTAAAGTTTCAGGATACTGATTCTATACTCAAAATTGAGAATTGCTAAATTAAGCTCGATTTTGAGCACTTAATAGTGTTGTGTGCTCCAACAAATGCAAATAAAATTATTCTCTGGCTCAATCTAAGTATACTAAGATCGTCAGGTCCGATTGGACAACTTCAGACTTCTAATAAAGAACTCAAACTTACCAAAATATAACTTGCAATAATATATCTTTAATCTAATCTTTTCAGGGTTGTTTTATAAATACTCAGAATTTAAATTAAAAAGTAGACTCATACTGTTGAAACAAATTACAAAAATAAAGCAAAAATAGAACATTCAAATTGAGGGGGCCTTCACTGTTAATAAATGTTTTTAAATTTTATCTTGGACTGTACATAAGATTTCTGAATGTGCCGAAAGAGAGAATTTCATATGTATAAATGTTTTAAGAATGATGCTTTTCAAAAAAAAGTAGATGTTCTAAGTTTATTTTACTTTTAATTATGTATATTTGTGGCTAGGGGGTAGTTTTCCTGGAGTATAGGTGCCCTTGCAGGCTAGAGTGGATCTAGAGCTGGAGTTACAGGTGGTTATGAAGCTGCCTGACATGAATAATAGGATCTCACCTGAGGTACTTGGGAAGAGTCCTGCCCACTTTTACCACCAACTCTCTACTCCCCGATAGAAAACAAAAAACAGTTGTGGCCTGTTGAGCTCTTTTCTATTATAAAACATCGTGTTTGTCCTTTTCCACTTATGTTCAAAGCTAAAGAGCTTTCGAGTCCAAGAAGCCTGACTCAAGAAAGATTCAGAACCACTGCAACTAGGAAAATATATAATAGTCTAAAAGATCCATGTTTTTCTATAAGTCTACTAATATATTATTAAATTCTATTAAAATGTTACTTCTTATGAGAAACTTAAATCATACTGGAAATAATATGTACCTTAATTTTATTTCAGAAACATACAGCATTTGCTACTTTCCCTAATGAAAAAGCAGCAATAAAGGTATGTCTTTTTCGTTATTATTAAAGCTTTCAGAGATTTCTTATCCCGTCTTAGAACAGAAGTGCTAAGTAATAGTAATCTGTCATTTTAAAAAGCAAAATCATTTGTATTCCAAGAGTTTCCACCAAAGTTACAGTTGGCTTGATAGATGTTAGAATTTGTCCAGTGCTTAGAGATTGCGGTGTTAAAATCATAGGTAAATAAATAAAATAAGGATAACATCATGTGTAAGTTTTTAAAGATATTCTAAATGATAGTAGATAAATATCTCTGTAATGTTTATGGAATTTTTTTGATATTAAAAAGTGTAAACCTAAGGAATAATTTGTTAAAGCTATTACCTTTGAACTAGGCCTCAAATGAATCATTAAATTTTGAGATGCAACCGAAGAAATTGTCCTCTTAGGTTTAGGAAACAGTAAATTTGGGTATGGACTGTTTATAAGTCAGGTAGGAGCTAAAACCAGTGCAAAAATAGGACTTAAAAAAAATGAGTATATTTAAGTAGAAGAGGTTTTGAGTTTGGTTTAGTAGGTGATCTATAAGAACAGATACTTTTGAGAATGTTAAAAATATGGTTAGACCTATGAAAAATATCTGATAGTATTGATACTTACATAGTGGATTGGATGTAGAGAAAAATTTGAGATAGGAAGACTATGTGGGAAATTGTTTTCGAGGCAGAGGCAAGAATATGAATCTGAAGAGGGCAGTAAGGAAATAAAGGGACAGAAGTACATGTATAATTTGGAGAAAAGTTGTTTATGGGTCTTAGTGAACAGAAGTAACTTAGTAGAGTGTTGCATAGAATACACAGGGTATTGATTTTAAATCCCAGTTATACAGAAATAAAGTTTTTAGGTCTTAGTGATACAGGATTTAACAACAAAAGAATAGTTATAGATCTAAAATATTATTTTTGCACTATTATTTATTTTTATGCATGTACCTTTTATTTGCACATTGCCACTATGCACTTTCAGAGGTTAGAAGACAGGAGTTGGTTTCTCTTTCCACAGTGCGTGTTTGGCAGCAAACGTCTTTACCAGCTGCGCTATCTTTCCACTCCTAGTCCAAGAGCTTTAGACTGATTAAATTATATGACAAAGTAATATGAGGGTCTTTGCACATATATGTAATGAATGTTTATGTTAACTATTAATTTTGAGGCGCCTTGGGACTACTTGTATGGAAATTGTGAACATTTTAAAATATTTTTTTGAGCTTAGCAAGATTAAGAAAGTTTCTTCAAATATGTAATGGCTATGATAGTCCAAAGAAAGATTAGTCAAGAGAAACAAAACAAAAAACTGTGTTGAGTTTTTAAAAGAAAGAAAGGAAAAGAAAATGATAAACATGCTGTATTGATGGCAAAAAAGAAATACTGAGATATGAGCCTGGTCTTAGTAATTAGGGTTAACCAGGGCCTCTTTTGGAAATAGGATCTTATAATGTAGTCCTGATTGGTCTACATTATAAGATCATTTCCCATTAGGTCTTATAACTAAATTATTCCCTTTATTTTAATCTGTGTTCTGTTTTGTGGCTGGTTACCTCATCTCTCCATAGAGCTGATGCTGCTTTCTTCATGTTTGGTTTGGCATCCACGTAGATCCTCTCTGAGTCTCTCTGTCCCTGGAGGTCCTGCCTAACCTCTTGCTTCCTAGCTCTTGGACATTAAGCTTTTTATTAACCAATCACAGTGACACATCTTCACACAGTGTAAGGGAATATTCTGTAACATTCCATCATGTCTAGAGCAATGATTATCAATCTGTGGATTGCATACTCCTTGAGGTCAGATGTCAGATATCTTATATAACAGATACACATTACAATTCATAGCAGCACAATTAAAGTTATAAAGTAGCTATGAAATTTATGGTTGGGAATCACCACAAATGAGAAAATGTATTAAAGAGTCTCAGCATTAGCAAGGTTGAGAACTTAGTCCAAAGACTAGCTAAAGAAAGACATGAGATGATAGAGGATGGAATTTAGTTGATAAGTCTAACAGCTGCATTTTGAATATGTGGACAGTTAATTTGTGATGAGAAAGATGCCAAGTGGTACATGAGAATGCAAATGCTAAAGACAGGGAGTTACAATTCACAGTTCTCATTTATTTTCCTCCTTTGTCTCAAAGTAGGAAGCAAGGTGCTATGCCAAGTGAATATGAGTAGAAACTCTGAGGTTACATATCAAGGAAAACATACAAAATTTTCTCTTAGAAATTTAGGCAAAGGTTGTGGTACATAATTGTCTGATGCCAATAAGGGTCCCCTTGACTTTTGTGGCTAGAATTTAGAAGATTTATTGTGTTTTGTTGTTGCTGCTGCTGTTGCTATATTCAGCTTAGGTATAAGCAGCTAATAGAATATTAGAGTTTAGTAGATTTTATTTTACTTAAAATACAGTGGTTTAAGAAGTAATAATAATAAAATAGCCTAAAAAGGAAATATGTACAATATTAATAGTAAAAATATATACATTTTGTTCAATTAAGATAAGTGATTTTTTATTACATTTTTAAATTGCTATACCTAAAGGCATTGGCAAGACTCCATCAGCTGAAACTTCTAGGTCATACTTTAGTTGTGGAATTTGCAAAAGAGCAAGACTGTGTTCATTCTCCATGTCCCACCTCAAATACAGAGAAAAAGAAAAGGTATGTAGATGTTCATGTTTTCCTGTCATTTTAAAAAGTGTTTATGTGTGTGTGTATCTGTGTGTATTCAATCATTTTTATAGTTATTGCATTGTTGACAGACAAAATAAGTTGAAATCATAATAAATTATTTCTCTAGTAAATATAAGCACTAAAGTAGTATTTTTGTTTGTAGTTGTGCTGAGGACTTAGTCTTAAAAGATAACAAAAGTCAGAAGGAAGTGGGTTGGGTGGCATTCTTCTTTTAGTGAAAAAAGGCCAACTACAGGTTAATTACCCAAAATGTTTGAGATAAATAGTATCTCATTTGGAATATTTACAAATATGTGATTAATTATTTTTGAACTATTATCCCAAACCTAAACATAGAATTCATTTGTTTCATATCTGCCTTGTGTATGTTGCCCAAAGGTTATTTATATAATATATTCAGTGTGTCCTGTTTTGTAATCTGTTACATGAGGTTACCAGTAGAATTATCTAATTTGTAACAAGTTGCCTCAAAGAGTTTCATATTTCAAAAGATTTCAGTTTTCAACCTGTAGGAAAAACACTCGGTCTTTATTAGCATCCTGAATGGACATGGCTTTTTTGTTGACATCTCATTTGGGCCCTCTTTACATCTGTTCTCATCTGCTGCTGGAGGAAGTTTCTCTGATGGTGACTGGATAAGCCACTGATCTACGTATGGTGGAATATCATCAGGAGTCATTTTATTGTTTTGTTAAATACCAGTAGTGTTTGATTTTACCCTTGCTCTCTGGGCTATCAAATGTCTGGTTCTAGGTTACTCAAGCAGTTTCAGGCATAGGTTCCCTCTAGTGGAGTTGGCCTTATGTAAAATTAAACATGTTTGGCTACTCCCACAGGTTCTGAGCCACCATTGCCCTAGCATATGCTGCAGGCAGGACAGATTGTAGGTCAAAGGTTTTTTGACTGGGTTGGTGTTCATGTTTCTCTTTCTGTAGCCTACAGAGTACTTTACAGCACCAAAGGCACTAGAATACAGAGGTGAAGTTTCCATGTAGGCACGAGCTCAACAACTTTTCTTTGTTCAGTGAGATAATGTGGTTATTGCCCTTGGCATTGGAGCCCCATTGTTGGTTTGTGGAGAGCAACCCTTTGTCTTAGCAATAGCCTGGGTTTGGGGATTTCCATGGGGTCTTGTGGGCCAACAACTCAATTGATTGTAACCCAGTCCCTAAATTCGAGCCTTTTTTGTCAAACAGAGATGGCCATTTGAGACTCCATATCTCCCATTACTGGGTTCTCATTAGGATCACCTTCATACATTTCAAAAAGTTTCCACTTTACTAGGTTTCCACAACACTTCCATGCCTGTTCCCCCAGTTCTAGCTGTCTCTCCCTCAACTCTCTCCCTCCTACCTCATCTCTTCCCTAATCTTCTACTCCAGTCCCATCAAATGCTTCTCCTCAGAGCTCAGAGAATCACACAGAAAGGAGATGGAAAGATTGTAGGAACCAAATGGGAGATGGAGAACACAGTGTACAGAATCTGTTAAGCAAGGCACATGGGGTTCACAGAGACTGAAGCAGCAATCATGGAGTCTGCATGAGTCTGTGCTAGGTCCTTTGCATATATGTAATGGTTGTTAGCTTGCTGTTTTTGTGATACTCCTAATAGTGGGCATGGAGGTACCTCTGACTCTTGGGACCCCTTTCCTCCTATTGGGTTGCCATGTTCAACTTCCATATAATAGTTTTTCCTTCATTCTTACTGTGTTTTGTCATATTGTTATGTTTTAGAAGCCTGTTCTTTTCTAATAAGGAATAGAGTGGGAGCAGATACAGAGGGCGGGAAGTGGGGAGAAGCTGGGAGGAGTACTAGGAGGGGAAATAACAATCATGATATATTGTATAAGGGAAAAAAAATCTGTTTTCAATAAAAAAAAATGGTTCTTTTTTTTCTCAGCAGTGCTTGTTGGAGATGTCTTTTAAAGGTTTTTATGTGTTTTTTCTTAATGAATTGATTTCATAATGACATGTTTGAAAAGGTTTTTCTTTACTGTATATAATCTCACTCTTTCCAAAGACAGTATCATTTGTGATTCTATATGTTCTAGGTCGGATGACACTGTGGACGATGATAAAGAGAAGAAAGAGCCTGACTTTTTAACAATAGAAAATGGAATTGCACCAAATCATGGGTTTGCCTTTTTGTTATTTTTTTTAATTATTCTGCCTTTGTTGCTGTGTGGGTGTGTACATATATTATGCATACATATTGTAAGTAAGATAGTTTTTAATGTCATCTTTTAAATATGTCATACATAGTTTAATGTTTTGAAAAAGTGTTTTGAGGTAAGAGGTTCTTTTTCACTGAATAAGGCATAAGTCATTTAAAGTGTTTAAGTCTATAAGTGAACTCTGATAAGAAATACTTCCATTTTTCATAAAGTAATAGGAATATTAAAGAATAAGATAAATACATATATCATTTTGGCAGCTTTGTGTGTTAAGAGATTATCTAAAGTGAGGTACTGAAATTGGATTATTAAGATGTAATAAGCATATTTCTTAATTCATTTTGTTTTGTAGACTGACATTTCCTCTAAATTCATGCCTCAAATATATGTACCCACCACCTTCAAGCACAATCCTTGCAAATATAGTAAATGCTCTGGCAAGCGTGCCTAAATTCTATGTACAGGTATGCAAAATCAACTTTTGCTTATGGGATGAGTTTATAACTTGATACTTTAGATACTGTGCTAATGCTTGTAAGATATTTCTAACAGAAAACTTACTAATTCTAGAGAGACAGTGTTATATGTAATGCTTTAAATGTAATGAATTGTCACATGCTACTTTTCACGTTTTAACTTAAAAATACAGTGAGGAATATTAAAAAAGGAAGATAAAATTTCTTATAACTGTTATTCAGGTATAGCATTGAATTAGAGAAATCCTTAAAGGAAAGGTATTGGTTTAACAAATGGTTGAAAACTTAATGGTAATATGTTACTTTTCAGAATACATACATATAAATGGTATGTATTTCTTTTTATTTGTTCATGGTCTCACAGTAAAAAGGGGCAATGTATATAAGAACAATTTCAGTAGGCTTTTAAATTGCAAGACCATTATATTCTTAGTAATAGGAATTAAAATTAATGTGTTTGTAGAAATGACAAATATTACATGAGGTTTAAGGTTCTGAGATATTAGTGGTGCCTTATTTTTCTCTTGGTTTAAGAACTGTAAAGGCCAGAAAGTGACTTTGGTTTGTTACCACATCAATCCAGAGTGTTTTTATATGCTGGGTGTGTTAATACAGGCCTAGAAGGCAGAAGCAAGAGGATCTCTGTGAGTCAAAATCAGCCTGATTGATCTATGCAGTGATACTTTCTCAAAACAAAATGATTTTCTAGGTTTTATTTTTTTTTATTTTATTTGACTTAAATATTTTGTTCTTTTAAGGTGCTTCATCTTATGAATAAGATGAATTTACCCACACCATTTGGACCTATTACTGCACGACCCCCTATGGTAAGAAGTTTCTGGTAAGAAGTTTCTTAGAATTTTTAGAAGCCATAGTTTTCTTTCCTGAGTGGTAAATTTTACCAGCTTTGTTACAAATTTGGATATACTAATAGTAAATTTGAGGAATGAAAATGAAAGAATTGCTTTCATTAATAAAGCAAAAATATTTCCAGTTTTCTGTCCATTGATCCTAAATATCATATTATCCTGTAAATATAAGATAATTATATTTAACTGAATTATCTAAAAATTTGCTGTGGTTTTAATTCATTTGGACAGGATAAATAACATTGCTGAAAGTTCAATAATTGCATAGTAAGTTATCAGCTCTTGAGATTATTTCATTGTGGTACTGTGTATTTATCAATAATATTAATGCAAAATTATTTTGGCTTTTAACATACAGATAAAACAGTTTTGTAGTTGGCTACTATTCTGTTACATGAACTATTAGCTTTGTAACATTTATTGCAGCACCATGATGTACTTGTTGCTTAGAAATTTATTGAGGTAATATTAGATACTATTAATAGAATTAAGTTATGTCTTGTCATGACTATTCCATTTTTAATAATAGGGAAGGAGGGATATTTTCAGTCATTCATTTATAAGTCCCAAGTTGTCTTCATTATGTGCCTATCCATGCTGATTAGGCCATATTGTACATTAGAAAGGGCAGGCTATATGTAGACTTTTTATGCTCTTATTCCATGTGATAATTTATGTGGTGAAATACAAGGTATTTTTTCAATTTTGTATAGTTAGATGGCTAGGGAATATAAAAAACAAACAGTTATCATCTAGCAGTCTGCCATTACAGATGTTCCGTGAATGTATATTAATGTATCAAAGAAGAGAAATTAGAATCAAGTATTTATGTGGAATGAGATTCTGTTGATGAGAATCAAGAATTTATACAAAATAGTTTTTGTTTATTTAAATATCATTAGTGTTCATACTGTTTGTTTTGTTGTTTAAATAGTATGAGGACTATATGCCATTGCATGCACCCCTTCCACCTCAATCACCTCAACCACCTGAGGAACCTCCCTTACCAGACGATGATGAGGATTTATCTAGTAAAGAATCAGAATATGAAAGCAGTGATGAGGAAGACCGACAGAGGTTTGTGGTGTGATATACTTATTTTTGTTCTAAAACTAAGGATGTGGAAAAGATTTGCTCTTCCTATATTTCACTTATAATTTATTTAAAATTTGAGTGTATTAAATTGTATCGCAACCCTCCCCATGATCTTGAGCTTATATAATATCTCAGTGGTTATTCGGCTCTTTAGAAAAATTTTTGAACCAAGAATCATTTTTTAGAAAGATGATTTTAATATTACACATTACAGTTTAGCCTCATTTATGGTTTCATATTTGTCATATTGCTTGTTAAGATTTTTCTGGTTCCAAAATTAACTTGTCTTCTTTAAAAAGAAAAAAAATACTATTTTTCTTATTTGTAATTTTTTTTTGCAAGGACTTATATTTATAAGGTGTTTCATAGATATGAATATAAATAATGTGCTGAAAAATTTTAATCACTTGGCACGTAGAATCCCAAATGATATATAAAGTAGCTGTTTGTTAGCACACCAGCATTATACTGAAGTGTGTGAAAATTAACTTCTGAAAACAAAATTATTTTGGCTGACAGTTTGGGAGAGTACAATCCATGACTGGCAGTGTTCCTTTTTTTTTTTTTTTTGATCTGTTGTTAAACAGTCTATCATAACAGATCACAAGATAGCAGAGTAGTATTTAACTTAGAACTATAAAAACAAAAGAGAGATGAAGAAATCATGGCTCTAACAGTCTCTTTGAAAGTATATCCTAAGTAAACGAATGGTCCTCAGTGGGTTCTACCATCCTTGGAATCAAGATTTTCACAAATAGCCCCTTGGGAACTATTTCGTATTCAAATTATAGCAATTGTCTTCTTCTTTCTTGTTTTTACTCCTATACCAATCACGTGTCATTTTTTAATGATCTAATTACATGTTTTGTTTGCTACACTTGTTTTATTACTAATTAGTACATTCAAAATTGTTTCTTTAGTTATAAAGTTTAAGTGTGCGTTAGTGATATAAGCTCAAGAAAAATAGACTTTACAGAGAAATTGGGCCAAAGTTCAATACTAGTGTTCAGTATAAGATAAATCACTGATATTTGTTATATAAGGTAGCTCTTGCATAAACCACAGTTGTGGATCGTACACTATAAGCAGAGTCAGGAAGATAACATTTCCTTGGATTTATTTTAGTCACTAATTTAGCGTTTGCTGTGACTTTATAGGAAATAGCTTCTTAGATAATAAGCATTAATTGCATTCAAGTTGTACAGCTGAATGCCCTGTACTTTGTTCTCTTGAGAATGATTTGTAAAAGAATTTTTGAAGTTGTCTATACATAACCATTCATGTTAGTTACTATCAAATAATTCTCTTCATTGGTTGACCTTGAGATTCTACATGTTTATTCAAAGATTCTTTAAAAAAAAAAAATTCCTTAACAATTTTCTTGCATAAACTAAACCTGTATTTAGTACAAGAGTTAGCCATACATTTTCTTTGTAAGTTCAAAGAATGAATGATTTTTACTTCATGAGTGAAGTGTGGTGCTGTTTACATCGCAACTGTAACTCCAGTCCACAATGGCAGGAAAGCAATCATATTTGTACTTCATGAGTAGGTATGGCTGTGTTTCTCCAAAGTTTTATGTATATACAAGAGCAGATAGCTAGCTTGATTTGGTCCTTCAAACAACCTCCAATTTATGATAATTAAAGGGTAAATGATATGATTCTTAATTAACTATGCAAAGAGATATTAAAGGAAGTATTAGTATTAGTAAGAACCCAAACAGACTTGGAAAATACATATAACCAGCAACAATTTTACTAAGCCATTGCCCATCTAAGTAGTGATTTTTTTTTCTCCATGGAAAAGTCAAATTGCAGATGGGGCTCAAACTACCAAGTAAAAATGAGTGGAATCTACTTGGAAGAGAGATGTTTGTCAAAGCAGGTTGCTCTTCATGGTAATCTCTTAGTGGCACTCTCTTCAGCAGTACATATATTAAAATTGGAATGATACAGAGAAGATTAGCATGACCTCTGCACAAGCTAGAGTAGTATGTTAAATACTACATTTTGTTCATTATTCTCTTAGATAATTTAAATTTTTTTTTAGTAAACTTGGGGTATTTAGAAATACTTCAGAAAGTAAAAGTAGTGATCCTAATTAGAAATGCTCTAGACCAAACCTATTTTTATTTTTGTATGTTTCTGTTTCAAAATGAAGCATAAAATTGTGCTCAAAATTATTCTTGAGTTTTAAAAGAGAACAAATTTAATTTCTAATGTATGTGCTTATTGCCTTCTGGGAATAAAAGAAATTTTTTAAGAAATAATAGTTGGCAAATATGTATTAATTTCTTATTATATGCTTGATCTTGTTTTAGAAGGTTTTTAAAATTTGGGTAGGTAATTTCAGTATTGGCATGTGGTTTGAATATTCAAATGTTTATGTTTTTAATAACTTGTTTTTGTTGTGTTTGATTTGGGGACTTCTAGAAACAGTCCAGCTCTATAGCCGTAGCTGCCAAGAATTTGCTATACATACTGGACCAAGACTGAAATTTTTCCTCTACTCCCTGAGTGCTAGATTTCAAGTGTGTGCTACCATGCTCAGCTTTTCAATAAAAGTTTTTATAACACTTCATTGTAATGAAATTTCCAACTGTGTAGTATATGCTTATACTTTTCACCTGTTTACTGGGACAAAACCCTAAAATTATTAGCCACACCCACATTTAAATAATGTGTTGTATATTTATTTTACCTTCAAGTTTTATAAACGAAGCCCTCAGGTAGTTGTATCTAGTTGTTATTAATTGCTTCTTTGTGATGGATAACAAAATATCCAAATAAGAGTCATCCTATATATTAACTGCCTAGAGTCATAATGGAAGAAAGTTGTATATGAGATACCAGTTTTCAGTTTCTAATTGTTACATACAAGAAACTTTAGTATTTGGAAACTTTTTTCTCAAGTAAATGTAATAGAGAAATTAAAATAAATATGGTGATGCTAATAAGGTTATGAGGAAATAATTGTAATAAAGAATTTTTAGGCATCTAGGATAGGTATACACAAGGAATTTATGGAATACATATTGGGCCACATCATTCAGATTCCATGGGAAAACAATAAGAGAGAATACTTCAAAATAGAAATGGGAAACTTTCTGGATTTTTTTTTTACATTTTTTATAAGTATAGAACAAAATCAATGATGAAATGCAAGCAGGCTCTCTAGTGACTTTGTGTAAATATTTTAATAGCATGGTTTTAACAATTATGAATTTTATAAAAATAGAAAAATCATTAGAAATATAAATCAGCATATTATATAGAAGAAATGTTCTTCAAGCATTGGTTTATTATTATTTAGTATTTAGATACTTTTTCCTGAAGTAATCCCTATGTTTATATAGTGACTTATAGTAATAAATATGTATACAGTACTTTTCAAGGAAATACTTTGTTCTGTTTAGTAACTAAAATAAGGGCCAAAAATAATAGACTCTATTTGTATATTCAGCTTTATGTCATATTATGAGGATAACTAATATTCAAAATTAAAAGTTTTCTAAATTGATAATGTAAAATGAGACAATTTTTTTAAAAATAAGATTTAATAGTACAGGTCAGTTTAGGATGTGAATTTGGATCAAATTGATTATACCTGTTGGTGGCGTTAATGTTCCTGTAATTGATTTTAAATATATTTTATATTAAAGATTTTCACCATATTTTAGAATATCAAATTCTCTTGTTTACCTCTCCTTTCCTGAACAGAATGAACAAACTAATGGAACTAGCAAATCTTCAGCCCAAAAGACCCAAAGCCACAAAACCACGCCCTGTGAGAAAAAAGCGAAAAATAAAGGATATGTTGAATATCCCTTCATCAACTTCACATAGGTAGTTTTATAAGTTTTATACTTATAAAATGAGAGTTGTTTGTATATGCTTTATTTATTTACTTAGCTTGATTATTCTTCAGTCTGGCAGTTTGTCAGTTTACTTGGTTGATTACTGAATTTGTGTTTGCCAAGCGTAGTTTTCAAAATTGTATTTGTTTACCAGCATTTAATAATACTCAGTATTCATTTCACAGTAGTATCTTTTCTTTTATTAGTCATATTTACTACTTTTACTAGTGACTGCAATTTTAACTTCACTTAACTTTTCTGCAAGTTACATTTTAATAGAAATAATCTTATGTATAAATTATGACACCTTAACCTCTTTCTTTGTTAATGTGGCAGTCCCATGCTTTAATTCTTATAGCAGTGATAAACAGCGAAAACACTGCAAGCCACATTTTCTAATAACTGTACTACACAATAAAAATGAGCAAGTCAAGGTCGATAATGATTAGCTAATCGATTATACTCAAAATGTTACTTTGTCATACAATCTGTATAAAATATTATTGAGCAGTTACCCATTTTTCTTTATATAAATTCATTAATTACATGTAGCTAGTTGCTGTTAATTTGCTTTCCACAGCCCTGAATACACAGTGTACTATATATACTGTGTTAGAAACACTGTCAGATGATGAGGTGTATACCTATAATTCTAACATTTGGGAGAAAGTTGCAGAATGATTAGAAGTTCAAAGTAATTCTTTCTTACATATACCAGACTTAAGCCTGTGTTAGTACTGGCAAGGTGGTTTCATTCTGTGGCCAGTGATGATAACTAGAAAGTTTGATTCTAAATATCTAAATGGCGGAAAGAAAGAACTATATACCACAGTTTGTCTTCTGACCTAAAAATGTTTCCCACCACACATACAATATGAATGTCAAACAAATATGATACTCTTTTATCCTGACTGAAAAAGTGCACATGCCCCTGCCCCTGGTAAATCTGTTTAAAATGAATAGGCCAGTCTTACATTTTTCGTTTGCCAAATTACTTTTTAAAATTTTGAACATCCTTTAACCTCATTCTTCCATCTATAAATTAGATGTTTAATAGCATCATTACTATTGCTGAGCTTTATTGGAATACTAAGTCTAGTCAGTTTGTGTAGAGCCTGAAATGTAATGAATGTTTTATCATCAAGAGCTTTTTAAATTTAAAGAAAATCTGAAAAAATGTTCTTAGAATTTTATTTTAAGTTATAATTTTATGCTGTGATTGTTTATAAATACCAGTTTGCATCCTGTGCTGTCACCATCAGAAGTATTTGACCAACCACAACCTGTAGGTAATAAAAAAATCGAGTTCAATATATCTACCAACATGCCAGAAGCATTTAAGAAAGATTTAGAGAAGGAACAGAATAACGAGGACAAAAATTCTGGTAAGAAAAATTAGTTATTTCATATACTTAACCTTTTTTATGTTAAAATCAAATTTTATAATAATGTTTGTTGGCTTTACTTAAAGTATGCAGTTACAGCCTCAGTTAGTAGAGAAGCATACATGGAGCTCTGAGTTTAGTCCCCAGTACTTCTCAAACTGAACATGATCCATCAAGCTTGTAATTCCAGTGCTTGGGAAGTAAAGGCAGGAGATGCAGAAGTTTAGGGACAGCTTTGTCTAATGATTGAAGGACAGCTTGGAATAAATGAGACTCTATAATGTAAAAAAAATTATCAAAAATTAACATATATGGTCAATTGAGTCTCAATATCATGGACTAATCTATTTTTAGCTCTTATCTAAATAAAACTTAGGCTAGATAGAAAGATTGTCACTATTGCTTTTTATCTTTCTGGTATTTTGAGATAAGATTCCCTGTGTATTCCAAAAACCCATGCAGTCCTCCTTTTCCAAGTGCTAAAAATCAAAATTATGAGCCAACATTCCTAGCTCTCCTTGTTAATTTTTTCCTAGTGATAACACACACGTGAAATGTAAGGGTTTTGTTGATTTTAGTGCAGATAATAATAGAATTTCTTACATTAACAACTTTTCATTGCCTGACATATAAGGTATTTCATGATTTTATTAACAGAAGTGTATAATGTTTTAGGAAACAAGTGCTACTATCCTGGAGTTGTAAATTTTTTAAACACACACACACACACTTACACTTTTTTACCTGAAAGCTGTAGAGGATTAATACATTACAGTGCTTATTTAAGCTTTTCATTTGTTTACAGCAGTGACATGTTTTTGTTTAAAAAGAATTTTATTTTTTATTTACATATGTGTGTATTTATTTGTGAAATCATATGAACACTTCAGTGAAGCTGTTTGCTGAGTGCAGCTGCCTACCAAGGCCAGTATAGGGCATTGGAACTCCTGGAATGGAATTACAGGGCTTGTGAACCATCTGTGCAGTGTTTTGGAAACTAAATTCTGGAAGAGCAGTGTATGCTTTTAACCACTGAGCCATCTGTCAGGCTTCATGATGGCCTCCTATAAGTACATGTTTCTTAAGTATTATAAGCTATTAGAAATTTAATCTCAAAATTTGTAAAGTAAAAGTTTTTTTAAAAAATTCAGTATCTCAAATTCCTTTATTCTTTTGCTTCTGTAAAGGTGATGAATGTGAAATTGTTTTGTCTATGTTATTCTGTACTTTTTTCTCTGGGCTTTGTGTATCTAATAGAGTATTTCATATGACCTTGAAAAGGTATTTATTTGGTTCACACTTTTAGAAGGTTAGCCCTGTTACTTTGGGGACTATGAAAAAGTCATAGATAAAAAAACTACTTTCTTCCAAGTTTCCAGTAAGCAAAAACTGTATGAGGTATCAAGAGATTAGTAACCTACTCTTAGAACTGAATAGTCAAAACCAAAGTCTTAGCTTGGCCCACAAAACCCTAAAACACTATTCTTTGAACATTTATAGGAAAGATTGGCCCACTTCTGTTCTGAGATCCTGAGAAGAAACACTGAAAATTACCAAATAATACTTTTGCAAATTGTAAATAGGGAACAGGAAGAGAAACCTAACATATGTTTGAAACATGAGGGATTTGTGATGTTTTATTTTTTTTTCTTTTGACTAATGTTAATGTTGAATTCTTAGATTCACCAGACACTGGACTTGATGACTCAAATACAGGATTTGGAAAAATCTTCCCCAAACCTAATTTGAACATTACAGAAGAGATTAAAGATGATTCTGATGAAATGCCCTCACAGTGTATTTCTCGAAGGGAGTTGGAAAAGGGTCGAATTTCTAGAGAAGGTAATATGACATAAACCAAATTTTAATTCATGTTATGTTTTGTGTTGTATTTTTCATGTCTTACTGAAATTAGAACTCTTTACAAGTCATTTACATTAAGATTAGACGCTTTAATATCTCTCTATAGTTAGTTTGTTGACATTTCTTTCTTTTAAAAACTCACCTCATGCTGGAGAAGTTCCTTACTATACACTGTTTACAGTAAATACTAAGGTAATAAGTCCTACAAGTCTGAAGTTAGATATTCTGTGTATAAAAGAATTGAGAAATAATTATCATACAATATCTAGAGTATATACAAGGTAATTATTAAAGCTTGGTGATTAGAAATCTGAATTTAGGATTTTATATCTTAACATTTTTCATTACTTAAAAAAATTTATACATATTTTAATCATTTTTCTATATGACAAAATACCAGGACCAAGGCAACTTAAAAAAGAAGCATTTGATTGGGATCTTATTTGTAGAGCATTAGAATCCGTGATGGCAGAACAAGGACAGCATGGTAGGAGTAACTGAAAGCTCCTGTCTTGATCCACAAGCTGTAGACAGAACACTAGGACTGGTGCAAGTCTTAGAATATCAAAGCCTGCTTTCAGTGACACCTCCTTCTCCAAGGCTACATACACCTCCTGATCTCTCCCAAGCAATATCACCAACTGAGGACCAAGTTTTCAGACATAGGCCCCATTCATATTCAAACTACCACAGTACTAAATGATTTATTTTTATTGTTTGAGTATTTATTGTCCTAATCATTTGTCATTGTTGTTACAAATAATTTTGTCCACAATAATGAGGACTCAGCCTCCAATTAATATCTTTAAAGTCATATTCCAAATTCAGATAACTGGCAGTAAATATGCGGAACTAACTGTAAAGGGGTGTGGAGACCTTTGTCTGAATTCTCTGGCTGTTTATTTTGAATGCATTCCTACATTTGAATATGAAAATGATAAGCAATTTGGGAAATGTACTTTAAGCAGAATATTTATATAAATGATTGTCAACACATATTTAGGATTTTTAATAAACTGGATCTTCTTAAAGAATTCTTAATCTGGTTTTGGGAACAAATTTAATTTTTTTTAATTGAGAAATGTCAGGCAAAAGTTCAATATCTTTATAAAATTGTTTAAGATTAGTGAATATTTCACATCTATTTGCATAATGTTACTACTGTCTCTTACATTTGCAAAAGAAAAGCTTTTTAGCAGTCACAATTAAATGTTATAATTTTATTTTAAAGTTTGCTAAAGGTATTTTAATTCTATATCTTGGTTTTGCTTTGTTCTTAAAAAGAAATGGAAACACTTTCGGTTTTCAGAAGTTATGAACCTGGTGAACCAAACTGCCGAATTTATGTAAAGAATTTAGCTAGACATGTTCAAGAAAAGGTAAGGTGAAATTTGCATTTTGATTTTGTTATTTTACTTTTCCCCCCTGCTTTACTTATTTGGCTAATTTTTCTTTTTCTCTTACCTTCTTTATTAACTTCAAATTCTAGGACCTTAAATTTATCTTTGGAAGATATGTTGATTTTTCTTCAGAAACACAGCGGATAATGTAAGTGGCAAACAATCTCAAATTATATTTTATCTGTTACAAATTCACCATGTTCTGTTATGCTTGATTTTTTTTTTTCTTTAGTGGTAAAACTCATATGATGACTCATTTGTTCTCTTACATATTCTTTTAGCGGTCTGGAACAGGAATAGATTAATTTTAATATGAAGGAGCAAATACAATTTTTAATATTTTAAATAAGACTATATTTGTTACAAGTTTTGATTTTTTTTTTCCCTAGTATGAAAGCTGGTATGAGCTGTATATAAAGAAATGTATATTGTTATTTTCTACTAAACCCTTACTTATACATACAGGTTTTTTAATAATTTTTCCTCAAAACTTTTTGACATTAAAGTATTGTTACTTAACTTTTTGTTGTTGTTTTACATTACCTGAAATCTACTTAGAGAGCGTGATTCAGTGGTTTCTTTATCCATCAACCAGATAGGCTTCTTGGTTTGATCAGAACTCATGGATTTGCATTTCTAAAAATGATAGAATGTTTTTAATTTTATCTTTTTTTTTTTAAGTAAAACCAATGCTTTCAAAATATTACTGGCCCAGTATGTCTTTTGAATATATTTTAGGTTCATATGTACAAGTACATACAAGATGTATATTGTAAAGATTATATTTTCAACATTATCTTGCCTATGGTTACAGTTTGAATTGAAAGAAAGTAATAATTTAGAAAAAGCTATAAATTTTCAAATAATTGTTTCCTTTGAGACAAGTAATGATGTTAAATTAAATTAAACAACAAAAAAATTGCACTGCATTTTTACTTCTCTGTGTGTCAACGTTTATGTTCATAACAAAGGTAAGTGGGTCGTAACTCCTGTTTGTGTGTCTATGTGTTCAACACACATCCTCTCTTTTTGTGTGTTTGTTTGCTTGAGACAAATGTTTTTATTGGCCTAATATTCACAGAATTGTGAAGGTAGCTAGTCTGGTTCTTTAAAATCGGGCCATCTGTTTTTACTTGCCTCCTTTTTTGTAGTTCCCTATGCAACTACAAGCATATATTACCTAGTTTTTTTCTTCTTTGTTTGTTTTGTTTCTTTTTTTAATAAGAGTTTATGGGATTGAACTTGGGTCCTGTTACTAGCCTGATTAGTTGATTCTATATGTTTCATGTTTTTTTGAGTTTATAATATTAGATCATGTTTTCATTGTAAGTTTGCAATCTCATTTTTATAAATAGTATTTAAAGGTTTTTTTTTCCTCAAAAATGTTTATATATAACTATATTGTACATTAGAAATAATGTGTGACTTTAGGGATGCTTAGAAGAGTCCTTCTGTGTCTGCATATCATTAATAAAATGATAGCTTTGAGTCTAAATCCCCTATCTACTGTAAAAGTCTATAGTATAATAATGTACATTCAATAATGTAAACCAATTACTTGGTTTCTCTTAGCCTTTTATTTATTTTTTTAAAGCACTTGAGTATATAATATTGTACTCATTGAAAGATGTGTGAAAAGATGAATTGGATAATTTTAGTTTACTTTGTTGATAGTATAACTCCAGTAGAACCCTGGATCATAGTATAACAACAAATTATGGCTTTGCGTTTATTCTTGCTAGTGATATAATTTTAAAATTATTAGCATAACAATTGTTAAATATAAAAATAGAATTTTAGAATATCTAATTCTAACATTTATCTCTTACTTTGAAATGGCAAATTTTGGATTCTTAAGACCTTTTTTTTTTTTTTCACTTGTAGGTTTGATATTCGCTTGATGAAAGAAGGACGCATGAAAGGACAAGCTTTTGTTGGACTTCCAAATGAAAAAGCAGCTGCTAAAGCCTTAAAAGAAGCTAATGGCTATGTTCTTTTCGGGAAACCCATGGTGGTTGTATCCTTTAAACCAGTCCATTCTAGAACCCTGGGTTTTTTAGCAGTGGGATATAATTAGTTAACATCAAATTGCTGTTTATAGTAATAGCAACAATTGTTGTTCAAGGTTGAGTTGGTACCTAACAGTTCAACATGCCTTAGCTCAGTCAGATGACAAATTTTTTTAATCATTATTTGAAAATAATGTAACTTAGCAATGTAAAGGAAAGTTCAGGCAAATTTATATGTTTATTCAGCTATAAATTATTTTTCCATGTTTAGGTCAAGGCATAATACTGTCTAGAAATATACTTGAAATCACTGGAAAGGATTCTACTGTAGTTGTATTGTAATTCATATTTCTGCTTTGGCATATCAGTGAACAAAATACATCATTGCATAACTGTCTTGTAGTAAATTCAAGTTTTAAACTAGATATTAGAGAGGGTACAGATAAAAGTGACAGTTAATTTTGTATTAGGTATTAGGACTGTAGAGTATACATTTTTATATATTATACCTTGATGATTAAAAAAATCATTTTTGTTTTCACAATGGAAGCCTTAATTTTAACGCATTAGCAGTTTGCTCGGTCTGCTAGACCAAAACAAGATTCTAAAGAGGGAAAACGGAAGTGATAGGGATGGATAAAGGTAAGTATAGAGAAAAGTGTAAAAGATAACACTGTTTCTCGGGGTAATACAAAGTAAGGAAGCTTAAAATTGTTATGGGTTACTAATTCAGACATATTTTATGAGTTTTAAGAAAATTTCTGTTTGTACATTTTATTTTCCTTAACTTAAAAATTATAACTAGAATGAGATCAGTTTGTATGTAACAGTTTTGGAGAATTTTACAGAAGGAATGTGTTGGTTGTTATTTTGTATCATGTTTCCTGCATGATGATGTTAATTTCTAACCTCTATTGTAATCACATGGAGAGCATGATAAAAACAGGTTGCTGGTTCTTCTCTCCAACAGTTTTTATGTTAGTAGTTCTGAGGTGGATGACGGGTAGTCCCATTTATCCTGTGATTAAGGAATTTCTCACCATGCAGTAATTGAAGTGCTAAGAGGAATAATATCTGGGAAGCCAGAATTAGTTGGGTATTCTTACTGGCATCAGACCAGTCACACAGTCATTGAGTTCATAGATGACATTGAGGAGTTTGGTCCAGGAACCACACTAAAAACTGAAGGAAAACAGTTATTAAATTCTACTGTGCTGTGTGTTTAGAGTGATTAATATTCTTTGCAAACACAATTTTGTGGCATAATTTATTGGGAACACATTCACTGCTTACTTAAATGAGTAAATGATTTCAAGTGGCTGAGTTACTTTGAGAAATGAGTGGAAATAGTCCTTTTTGGATTTTTTGAGGTGTGAGTTATAGATACTTTATTCTTGTTATTCTATTCTTAGAACCTGGAAGAGCATGAAAACAATTGGCCAAAATTGCTATTTAACTGGAGGGGGCCTATCAAAATAGGAAGATTTGCTTACTGTTTGATCTCTTGAGTTTGACTTCAAGACAGTCAGATGTCTCATAAATACTATACAGAAAAAAAAATGATTTTCAGTCTGTATTTTAGTAAATCGTTTATAAATCTATTGCTCCCAGTTAGAAAAAAAAAAAAGATAAACTACATTCTGCTGTTCTTCCTTAGAAGCATTCCTGCGTAAATACTGCTGTAATACTGTCATACAAGTGTATCCTTTCTTGTTGTATCCTTTTGGGGCAGTGGTTTTGTTTTGTTCATGTAGTTTTCTAGAAATGCTTTTGTCTTCTGTCATTTATCCAGATTAAGCAATACTTTTTATACTTTTTCAAATCAAGTTTTCTCAAAAAAAAAATACAAATAGATCCACCTTTTAATTTTCTATTTATCATATAGCCAAGGAGTGTTTTCTTGTTTTTGTTTTTTTGTTGTTGTTATTTTTGTGGGGGAAAGTTAGTGAATCAGGTCACTTGGTGTATACATGTTTTACTACAGAGTCTGGTAGTATTCTATATGTAAATTTGCTCAACCTAATTATGGAACATACTTTCTTTTTTATGGTATATCCCATTTAGGTGTTGTTCTAGTTTCATATTTGTTGCTATGACACATACTCTGACCAAAAGCAACTTAGTGAAAAAAGAAGTCTATTTATCTTACAATTCCAGGTTATAGTTCATTGTTGTTGGGAGTCAAGGCATGAACATCGAGTATAATATCCAAAATTACTTGCAGTAGCATCCAATAATATACTTTGAAAGGTTCCCTGACCACTTGACCACTGACAAGTTTAGAAAGAATAAACCTATAAATCCATGCTTGCTTAGTCTTGACTGGCTTTTCTCTCTTACACTATTATAGGTCTCCTTTCCTAAGGAATGATGCTACCCAAAATTCAGTTAACAGTCGAGACTATGTTATACCTTCAGACTAACATAGTCTAGACAATGCTGTATTATGGCTTTTCCCAGGTTTTTTGATGTTGTGTCAAGTTGATAGTTAAGGCTATCCAGCACAATTGTTCTAGATAGCAAGTTCTAAAATTTGACTGTGAAGGGATCTTTTTACCTTTAGTAAAAAATATATTGAAAACTAACAAGATTTCTATTTTTAAAAAATCTTACAATAGAGAAACATACTCATCTAAAATCTAACTGAAATGTCTTTGACAAGTGGATTTCACTTACGCTTGGTCTTTTCAAAACAAAAACGAAAAATTCTAAAGCTAAAATTAAATATACACATAAATTTTGACATATACATATATATATAAATTTGAAAAGAATAAAAGATAATGAATGTTAGACTTCAGATAGCTTAGTAGATTATCTTCTAGAAATAAGAACAAGTGATTCCAGGCTGTATGATGACTAGAATCTCTCAGAACAGTCAGTCTCAATTTTTCCTGCACATTTAAGTCTTGAGAACTCTAAAATAGGTAATAATCAATTACTCATTTTCTGTCTTAGAGTTTGATTCTAATTTCTTATTTAGAAAAAACACCAAGAAAGCATTTTTATAAATATTTCTAGACTCTTATCTTACAGCTAATAAATCAAAAAAATTGAAATAATGCATAATAATATAATTTGACATAGAAAGGACCACTGACAAGTTGAGATGCTACTTTGTTAAAGTGATTGACCATTGTGTAACAACTTAGTTGGTCATACAGTGTTTTAGTAGTAGTAAAATAAAAATCCTCAACATTTTTTGGGAAATAGTGCTAGTATAAATGCTGTAAAACTTTTCTAAATTCTTATGACACCCTAATAATAGAAGCTTGCCAAAATTGAGATTATAGTTTAGATTTAAGTATCATAAGTAACAGTTATTAAAATAATTTTATTGTGCTGACATGATTCACTAATTTTCTGCATATAGATATTTGGAAATCTTAAAATTCTTGAATTAGTATTTTTAATAGTCTTTTGTGGTATTTTAGGTTCCTTCCGAATTCTATCTTTCGAGTACTCTGGAACTTATGAGAGAAGAAATTTGTCATCTGGACTATGGAACTGTGCGTAACAACTTTGAAAGCATTAAAAAATCTTTTATCTTCACATTAGTGTTTGGAGATATTTTATAATAGTTTATTGCATATATAATAAATTATTTTCTTCTCAGCAGTGTCCATAGTTTTTTCTATATACGTGGTATACATATATAAGAAAGTATAACTCAGCAAAGAATATGAACTATTAATAATTTTTTAGTACTAGCTGTATGTTTTTCTTTATGATTCTTAACTTATTTTTTATTCTTACCTATATACAATGCAATTTTACACACATTTTTACAAGTTTCATTTAAGTAATTATTTTAAAAAGTTTCAATTTTTATTGAGACTATTGTCCCCTCTTTTTATATTGGTAGATTTGCCTGTTATAAAGTATTAATATTTGTCATCATTTCTAACCTAGAATTTGAATTTTATATCTTTAATCTTAATTTCTGTAGACACATTGCTCATGGATGAAGATCTTTCTCAGAGTAATTTATTTTGTTCCCTTAGTAAGATTTATTTTTGGTAGAAGAATTAGATTCCTACAAAAGTTTTTATTTGTCACTGATGAATATAGAATGTCCCTTTACCTTAGAGCTGCTCCACAACTGTGCCTTCACTGATATGCCCTTGAAGATTGTAGCTCTTTTTTTTTTATTTATTTATAGTATTGCAAAATGGGCAGAATAAAAGAATTGCATATAGGAATTAGAGAGAGGTGAACCCTAGGGCATGCTGATAATGTTTAGCTAGCCAAGTAGGTAAAGAACCATTAACAGAACAAGAAGAAAATTCTTGAGATCTGATGTAGACAACAGACAAATAGTTCCTCAATGAGTCACTAATGATGAGTTGTTAAGGTTAAGGTTCAGCTGTACACATGACCTGACCTGGATCAGAATGAACTGCTTATCTGGATGAAATGAGAAATGGTATTCAGTAAAATGGAAGAGAAGATTTAATAAAAATTCAAAACACTTCTCTCCCTTAGATAAATAATAAATGTACTCTGTATGTTTAATTATCTAAATATTTAATTGTTTCATTTCAAGTTATGTGTGTATAATACTGTATTGCGTTATTATCTCCTCCCCTGAAAAGATAACTCTTAAAAGTTTTCTTGTAAGTGGACAAGGGAAATGGGTCTTTAGTGAGCCATTTATTAACAAGTTTTTATTTTGCTTTTGCTTTTAGCATTGGCAAGGAAACTGGTTTGGTAGTGAGGCTGATAAGGAGGAACCATAGTAGAAAGGAGAAGAATATTTATGAATTATAGATCTGACATATAAGTATAAAGGATAGTTTTAAAGAGGAAAATAAGTAGCTCATTAATACTGATGATATGAAAGTCAGATTTCCAGTCTAGATATTTTTAGCTTGGTAGACCATTTTACATTTCAGAGAGTTTAGTCCATTTTTACTGGATTTCATTATTTCCAGGCCTATGGTGAATCAGTACAACCTGGCCCAAGGCCATTTATAACAGAATTCCTACATCCAAGCTGACAGGAACCTGCTGAAAGGGCCATGGCAAGATATAGCTCCTGAGAACAACCCACAGTGACCAATTTTTTTCCCTTTTGGGTTCCCTCTAAAAATTTTTAGTACTTCCCAAGATTAAGTTCTGCCTAAGTGCTATCATTGAGCTCAGGGTATGATAATCAGAGGTGAGGTTTTCTAAATGAATATAACAAAAGTTGGAAAAGACCCAGGGTTGAGACAGGCTGGGTGGTGACACAGGCCTTTAATCCCAGCACTCTGGAGGCAGAGGCAGGTATCACTGAGTTTGAGAACCTTGTCTACAAATTGAGTTCCAGGACAGCCAGAGCTACACAGATTATCCTTGTCTCAAAAAGCAAAAACAAAATAAACAAGATTGAGGCTGTAGAAATGCCATAATTTTATATAGATTAATGGTAGAGCTGAAGATGTGTTAGGGTTCTCTCCTAGAAGTAGGAGTTGGAAGTAAAGGAGATACAAGTAGGAATAGAGTAAATAGCATTGGGAGTATTGGAGTAAGGTACATATTAGGATGTTTAGATAGGTTACCCTTCCTCATGAATATACAATAAAATATATTTTTAAAATATCCTCCTCAGCAGTGGTGGCACACATTTTTATTCTAACACTTAGAAGGCAGAGCCAGGTGGATCACTGACACCAAGCTTAGCCTGTCCTACTGAGTGAATTTAGGTCAAGCTCCAAAGCTCCACAGAGAAACCCTGTTTGAAGTAAAAAAAAAAAGAAGAAATTTTTTTTTTTTTAAATTTTGTGTCCATGTTCTGCCATGTGATATATATCTTGAGAGATGCAGGACTTGTTTAGCATTTGCAGATTAGTAATACTAATCATAACAAAATGATAGAAAAGGAAAAATGATATTATTTTTAATAAAAATTTAGGAAACCAAGAATAAGATGTTAGGAACAGTAATGTTTACCAACTTCAACTTTTCTTAGTGCTGAAGAACTTAGTGAATCTTTTCATCAGAAATAAAGAACAAGGGAAAGATGTACAACATCACCATTCCTATTCAAGTCTTACTGACATAATAAAGCTATTAATATTAGACATGAGGAAATGAAGCTGTTCACATTGTTTCCATAATTGACAGAAAATGAATTAGCAAAATGGCTCTCAAATTATTAGGCAAAGTTTCTAGATTTGAATAAACATGTAAACTACAAGTGTGTATTTACAACAAAATTAAGTTGTATTTTAAAGTATCACTTCAAGTATTACCAAATATTAAATAATTAGTAAGTCACCAATATGTGCTTGACCAAAACAGGAAACTTAGTTTATTGATGTACTGTATACATTAGTCAAGACTTTTTGGGATGTCTGCCTTTCCTGTGACTTATTCTCATTCAAATATCACTAACACTGTGCTTATCCTGACAAAATAACTGAGAAATTTTTGCAAAAGAAGCAGAAATACAGAACTCATATTTGGCAACTTTGCATGAATCCTAGAATTCAAAACGCATCAAC
Organism: Sigmodon hispidus; assembly: GCA_004025045.1. Taxonomy (NCBI): domain Eukaryota; kingdom Metazoa; phylum Chordata; class Mammalia; order Rodentia; family Cricetidae; genus Sigmodon; species Sigmodon hispidus. The sequence goes on from PVIH01015037.1 coordinate 44,158, forward strand.
ATCATGTTTTTTTTTCAGAATGAAAGACAAAAATAACAATTCCAGTAACTTATTCCACATAAATTCAGTAGTGTTTTGGTGGGTGTATGTGTATATATATACACATACGCATGCACAAAATAGTTATGTGAATACCCATTTAAAACAAAAATATACTAAAAAACCAAAAATATATATTCTTCACACAAGAAACATATTCAAGAGACATCCTTATTGTAGAGTGAATGACTGAAAGTTAAAAATATAAAGTCACTGTCTACAGTTAAGCAGTGAATTTATATGATACCAATTGATTCATTAAGAGTTGGATTTCGTACAGTATTTTGAATTGCAAAAGCACATAAAGAGACATTGATATAGAGAAAAATCTTTGTAATGCTTCTATTTGGTAGCAATTGTATCTAATACCTAAAGAAATTAAAATAGGAGAGAACAAAAAATGGGCATCACATACAAAAATGAGCAAATTGAAACAGACACTTAGTCCTGGGGCTAATGGTTGGAAGTTAACACCCAAATGTTTTTTATATCACATGCAATTAGAAGATGTAACTATAAATACATAAACTTAAAAGGTATTGTGGCAGCATTTTCAAAAAAAAAAATATGTAAAGGTAGGCTCTAGGATGCACAAGTGTGTACAATTGTCAGAATTCAACTATAGATGAGCAAGTTATTTGAGAGTGGGATACTGTAGTTTATATTGTAGTTTTCTTTGTAAAGTTACTTTGTCAAAATATCAGACAACAGACTTTATATGAAATGTACATAATAAAGTGTCTTATTTCTTTATGTGCTTGTAATAAGTAGCATAGAATTTCTCACAAGCTTTGATCCACCAGGGTATTTTTTTATTTTTATCTTATTTAAAATAATTTTTTTTAAGAATGCCGAAGCTTTTTCTAAATTTGTGACCTATTTTATATATGAAGTGTCTTTAATTTTAGTAAAATTTGGTGGATAGCAATGTCCCACTTTAAATTCAGGAAAAATAAGCAGTTATATAACAAGCAGTTTATCAAAATAATAATGGTCACACTATTATTGCTCTAATGTTTCCCAACTACTAAGCATCAGAGGGGATTTTGTACTAACCCAAAATTTATAAGGAATGTCAACAAAATCTGTCTTCTACCTACAAGAACTTTAAGGCTTTCAGCTTTAAAGATGGCACTGTCTTAAGAGTAAAAGGAGGAACAAATTAATCAAATGGGACTAGGAAGCAAGTAGGTGTTGTCCTAATATCTGAGGAGACATTGAACTGAAACTATTGAGAAAAGGTAAAGAACACTTCATTCTAATTAAGGGGACAGTTAATTGAGAAGATACTACTGTCTTAAACATATTTGCACCGAACTTAGGGGTACCCAATTTTATTAACAATATACAATTGGATTTAAAGACAGATTAATAAGTGATTTCAGTTCCCTACTTAGTCCAATAAAACTAAGCACATCAGAGTTAATTAATAAAAATCAAATGACCTTAATAGATACCTACAAAATATTTTCCCCAAACACCAAATAATACTCATTCTCCACAGCTGCACATACAAGCTTTTATAAAATAGACCACATTTTCATACACAAAATTAATACAAATTCAAAGAGATTGAAGTGACTCCTTGTATCTCATGTGGCCACAGTGCAAATAAACAAATTAACAGCAAACAAATACACACATGAAGAATAAGAAAATAATTATCAAATGATGAATGTAAAAATAAAAATCAGGAAAAAGTTTTTCTGGAACTAAATGAATGGAAATATAACAACCTTGATGATATGTTGAAAGCCTTGTGAAGTAAATTTATAACTGTGTCTCCATTAAAAAAGTTTGTAAATATATGAATCGATGGAACTCAAAAATTTTGAATAATAATTATAGCCCAAATTTAACCCCAGTTGATGGCAAGAAATGTTAAAAATCCAGAGGAATTGAAGGAAAACAATATGAAGAATCAACCTAAGATTCTTTGAGAGGATAAACAAAATTGATAGACCTTGGCACAACTAACCAAAAGAAGGAGAGGACACTAATTAACAAGTTGAGAAATGATTAAAGAATTATCACAACAGGTTCCCAAGAAGTTCAGAATATTACAAGGGAATGTTTAAAAAAACCTGTTCTCCATTAAGCTCTAGGTGAGGTAGTGAGTAAATTTCTAGATTCAGTGAAACCACCAAAATTCAAAAACCTAAATAAATATACTCATAATAAATAAAGGCCCTGCTGCCCTGAGTACCCTCATTCTCTTGATTCAATTCCTAGATTTTCCCTGCAGGCCCTATTGGCTCCAAAAGCCTTCACGGTGGTAAATCTCAGTCTAAAAAGCCTTGTAACCTGAGGAATTAGTAGGAAGCCCAGCTGCTGGATGTCTCTTAGCTGCTCTTCTCACAGCATTTCCCTTTAGAGTGATTTAAAGTATCCCAGGCTGCCTTAGCAACTCTCTCTAAAGGCATTAGCTCAACTGTGTTCATAGGAACATTATTGGTAATGGCAAGAACCTGGAAACAACCTATAAACCCCTCAACTGAAGAATGGATTGACAAGCTGTGGTACATCTTCACAATGGAGTACTACTCAGCAGTAAGAAAAAAATGATATCCTAAAATTTGCAGGCAAATGAATGGATTTGGAGAATATCCTCCTGAGCGAGGAGGTATCTCAAACCCAGAAAGATAAGCAGGGGATGTACTCACTCATTAGTAGACTCTAAACAAAACGGCAAAAAGCAAAGCATGTCCAAGCTGCAAACCACAACCATTGAACAGCTTTGAATCTGAAACACATTGGACTGGCACCTTGAATCCCGTTCCCTCCAGAGGAACACCTGACTCAGTCTAGATGTTGTGGGGAGAAAACTGGATGTGCCAGGAGTGGAGGCTGAACTGAGCAATATTGGAACCTTGGGACCTCCTGCCCATCCTGGGGAGGAGATGGGGAGATGTGGAGAAGAGAGTGACTGGAAGGGGTGGGACAGGGAAGGGACCTTGAATAAGGATATACACAGATAGAAAATATGACTTTATTCATAATAAAAACTTAAAAAATTAAAATAAATGAATAACTTTAAAAAAAGGAAAAAAGAACAATACTCTGTTTTATTTGGAATAACAGGGAAGCCAGGATTGTCAAAACAATTTTGCTCAACAAAAGAACCTCAAGAGGCATCACCATCCCTGACTTCAAGTTATACTGTAGAGCTACAGTAATAAAAACAGCCTGGTACTGGCATAAAAACAGACTTGTGGATCAATGCAATTGAATTGAGGATCTGGGCATTAAACCAAAAACCTCTGAACACCTGATCTTTGACAATGAGGCCCAAAATATTCAATGGAAGAAAAGGTAGTATCTTTAACAAATGCTGTTAGCATAGCTGAATGGTAGTATGTAGAAAAATGCAAAGAAATCCAAGCCTATCACCCTGCACAAAACTCAAATCCAAGTGGATCAAAGACCTGAACATAATCCCAGCCACACTTAATTTGATAGAAAAGAGAATGGGAAATACTTTCCAATGCATTGGCACAGGTGACCACTTCCTAAATATAACACCAGTAGCACAGACACTAAGAACAACAATCAATAAGTGGGACCTCATGAAACTGAGAAGCTTCTATAAAGCCAAGGACACAGTCAATAAGACAAAAAGACAGCCTACAGAATGGGAAAAGATTTTCACCAACCCTACAAGTGACAGAGGACTGATCTACTAAAAAATATACAGACTACTCAAGAAACTAGAACTCAAAACTTTGAATAACCTAATCAAAAAATGGGGCTCAGAACTAAAATGAGAATTCTCAGCAGAAGAATTACGAATGGCTGAAAGGCACCTGAAAAAGTGCTCTTCATCTTTAGCCATCAGAAAAATGCAAATCAAAACAACTTTGAGATACCACCTAACACCTGTCAGATTGGCTAAGATAAAAGGCACAGATGACAGCCTATGTTGGAGAGGATGCAGAGCAAGGGGAACACTCCTTCATTGTTGGTGGGAGTGTAAGCTTGTTCAGCCACTCTGGAATGCAGTATGGCGGTTTATCAGAAAACTGGAAATCAATCTTCCCAAGGATCCAGCAATACCACTACTGCGCATATGCATTAAAGATCCAAGCCAGTAAGGTTAGGAAATGGTGACCCAAACCTTTAAATGCCTCATTCCAGAGACAGAAATCTGTCTGGATCTCTGTGAGCTCAAGACCAAACAGCTAGGCCGTGGCGGTGGAGGCCATTAGTCCAAGAACTTAGGAGGCAGATGCAGGAGGATCTCTGTGAGTCTGATGCCAGCTACAAAGCAAGTCCCAGGACAACTAAGACTGGTAAACAAAAAGCCCCTGTCATGAAAAATAACAAAAACAAACAGAACAAAAAACCTGGAGCGATGTTTCTGTTCTTTGATATTCCAGATGGTTTATTATTATTATTAAATATACAGTATATCATGACACATCAGTCAGAATGGATATAAGAAAATGATAAAGGATACTGGAGAGGTAGTGGGAAAGGAGAATACGTACTCATTATTGGTAAAATATATACTTATGACACCTCTATGGAAATCAATATGGAAGTTTCTTACAAAGCTAAACTTTTTCACAATCCAGCTATGCCACTCTTGGACATGTACATAAATAGCTCTCCACCCTAGTTCATGGATGTATTTACAATATTTAGATAACATAATCAGCCTAGATATATACCAACTAACTGACAAATGAATAATAAAAGCAGAACATAGACATACTGCAAATCTATTCATTCGAAAAAGAAAGCTGGACTTTAAAAAACAGTTGATGAGCAGAGTCCCAGCGCACTCTGGAGCAGGGGCTGATAAAATCTGCAGGTCATCATACCCGCAGCTCCTGCTGAGGGAAGTTGCACAGCTACCCACCGCCACCTCGAACTGAGCAAGCCAACATCTGCAGGGGTCTCTGAAGGACAGACTCAGACCCTGCCCAGAGGTGAGGAGGGGTCACCAGGCCCAAGCACCTATATCCTAGCCTGGGAGGGAGAGTTGAGCTCCCATAGCTTTCGGTTCCGCTCCCGGACCAAGTGCTGTCTGCGGAGTCCCAGTGCACGCTGGAGGAGGGGCGGATAAACTCTACAGGTCACCATACCCACAACTCCTGCTGAGGGAATTTACACGGCTACCCACCGCCACCTCAAACTGAGCGAGCCAACAAATGCAGGGGTCTCTGAAGGACAGACTCAGACCCTGACCAGAGAGATGACAGAAGGCACACAAACCCGAGTGCCACAACTGGCCAGGAGCCATCTAATCGTGAACCACTGAAGCCATGGGCAAACCTCAGTGCAAAAAATTACATAATAATACAAAGGACAACATGGTAACTCCAGAAGAGAGTGGCGATCTTACAACTACAAGACCTGAACTGAGCAATGAAGAGGAAACAGAAGGAAGCAACACCAAAAATTCCTTTTTGATGATCATCGAAGCTCTAAAAGAAGATATGAAAAAAGCCTTAAAGAAATAGAAGAAAATACAAACAAAAAATTGGAAGAGATGAACAAATCTATGAAAGAAACATGCCAGGAACTAAAAGCTGAAATAAAAGCTGAAATAGAAGCAATAAAAAAGGTGCAAAATGAGGCAAAGATGGAAATAGAAAACCTGAAGAAAAAAGCTGGAACCACAGATACAAGCATAATAAACAGAGTTCAAGAGATGGAAGATAGAATCTCTGAAGTGGAAGACTCAGTAGCTCAAATAGATATATCAGTCAAAGAAAATAGTAAAACTAAAAAAGCCTTAACTCAAAATGTTCAGGAAATCTGGGACACCATGAAAGGGCCTAACTTGAGAATAATAGGAATAGAAGAAGGAGAAGAATACCAGCTCAAAGGCATAGATAATGTTTTCAATAAAATCATAGAAGAAAACTTCCCTAACCTGAAGAAGGAAATGCCTATAAAGATACAAGAAGCTTACAGAACACAAAATAGATATTATCCCAAAACAAAGTCAGCATGCCACATTATAATCAAGCCACAAAACATACAGAACAAAGAAAAAATTTTAAAAGCTGCAAAAGAAAAGGGCCAACTTACATATAAAGACAGACCCATCAGAATAACGCCTGACTATTCAATGGAAATGATGAAAGCTAGAAGGGCTTGGTCAGAAGTTATATAGACTCTAAAACAGCATGACTGCCAAAGTAGAATACTATACCCTGCAAAATTATCAGTCACCATAGATGGAGTAAACAAGGTATTTCAGGACAAAGTCAGACTGAAAGAATATCTATCTACCAATCCAGCACTACAGAGAGTATTAGAGGGAAAACTCCAACCTAAGGACCTCAGATACACCCACAAAATCACAAACAATAAGTCCACAGAAGAATACCCTAGAGAAAGGAAATACAAACAGATTGCCACCAAAAATGGCAGGAAATATGAATCAATGGTCACTAATTTCCCTTAATATCAATGGTCTCAACTCTCCTATAAAACGTCACACACTAGCAAGATGGATACAACAACAGAAGCCATCTTTCTGTTGCCTACAAGAAACACACCTCAACTGCAAAGACAGACACAGGCCTAGAATAAAGGGTTGGGAAAAGATTTTCCAGTCAAATGGTCCTAAGAAACAAGCAGGGGTTGCAATCCTAATATCTAACAAAGTAGACTTTAAACTAAAAGCAATTAAAAGGGACCAAGATGGTCACTACTTATTCATCACAGGAAAAATTGGTCAAGAGGAGATTTCAATCTTAAATATTTATCCTCCTAATATAGGGGCACCTACATATGTAAAAGAAACACTGCTAAAGCTCGAATCCCACATCAATTCTTACACCCTAATAGTGGGAGACTTCAATACCCCACTTTCAACCCTGGATAGATCAACCAGACAGAGCCTCAACAGAGAAATAAGGAGTCTAAATGAGGTTATGATGCAAATGGATTTCATAGATATCTACAG
>PVIH01015038.1:0-15483 GCA_004025045.1 Sigmodon hispidus
GGTCAGCTCATCTGGTGAGGATATAGAGTAAGGGGAACACTCATCCATTGATGTTGGGAATGCAAACTTGTATAGCCACTATGGCAATCAGTGTGGTCGGTCCTTAGGAAGGTGGGAATCAATCTATCTTTAACATTTAGCTGTTACCACTCTTGGGCATATACTTCATCCTACAGTAGTACATTTTCTCAGCCATGTTAATTTCTCCTGTTTATAATGACCAGAAATTGGAAACAACCGAGATGTCCCTCCGTAGAAAAGTGATTAAGAAAATATAGTTTAATTACACAATGGAGTATTTCTTAGCCACTAAAAAAAAGAAATCATTAATTTTACAGGTAAAAAGAACTAGAAAAAAAATCATCCTGAGTGAAATATTGAGACCTTAAGGACAAATATAGTATACATTCACCTATATAGATGTTAGTTGTTAAATCAATAATAAATAAGCTACAATCCATAGAACCACAGAAGTATAGAGTAAGGAACTAAGATCTCACTTTAAAAAGGGCAATAGAACAGATAATGAAGTATGACTGAGAGAGCTGGAATGGGGGGATAAACTGGGGAGTGGGAAGGAATAAGACAAGGGAAGGAATGTTGAGGGAAAGCCTAAGTTAAGGGCCTTTTGAGAGGTATTATGAAAACCTAACACACATATAGTAAAGTAACATAAATGAAATCAAATAATGAGGGAGACAGAGTCCCAAATGGATATTTCTTGTCACCAAATGAACCTTCCAGTAGTACAGAGATTGGGTTGTATCTGTTTGAGTTGTTAGCTAAAGAGGTCCCATAGAAACCTCCAAATGACCCAGGTTGTTGTCAGTAGTATAGATTATTCTTCACAGACTGACAGACAGTAAGGCCATACTACTAAATCAACACAATTTATTGAATGTGTAGAAGTGGAGCTGGTGACTACATAAAACCTTCTCCCTGTGTGCTACCCCTGTGAGCACAGGAAAACCAACTACACACCACCAACAGAGAAATGTAAACACCAAGCAAGTCACAACCTTTTTGATCTATACTGGTGTCTTCAAGATACGGCAGTGCAATGGTGGCACAGAGCTTGTGAAAGCAACTGACTGATTTGACTTAAGGCCCACTCTACAAGATAGAAGTTTTACTGAAATTGCTAAGAAGTAGAGGCTCTCTAGACAAGAGATCTAGGGTGACACTAAACATGACTGGAAAAAAATACAAAAACCAACTCACCAACCAACCAACGAAAAAAAACCTACTGATCATTCAGTACCTTGCTCAGGCATTATCAAAGAAGATTCTTCCTGCAGAGGATGGGAACAAATACAGAGACCCACAGCCAGACATTATGCAGAGAGTGAGAGACCTTGGAACACTAAGCCCTGATTGGGATGTCTCCATCAAATATCTTTCCTTAGGATTCATGAAACTCTATGGAAGAGGAAACAGAAAGTAAGAGTCAGAGAGAATGAAATACAAGGACTTTTAAATTTAAATAATTCAAGCTCATACAAACTCACAGACACTGTGGCAGCATGCGCAGGGACTGCATGGGTTTGCTCTACGTCCTTTGTATGTATATTATGGCTTCTAGGTTTTTTTTTTTTGGATTCCTCAATGCAGGAAGGAATATTTCTTGTGCCTTATTTTGCACTGTTTTTCTTCTGTTTTGCCTAATTCAACTGTGTTAGGCTTTTAAAAATCAAATTATTATCATCTACTATATTTTAGTATAGTATATTGTATTGTATTATATTCTTTTAGAATCCTGTTTATTTTCTATTAAGAGACAGAAAATGAGGGGATCTGGGAGGGAAGATTGGAGAAACTGGGAGGAGTAGAAGAAGTGGAAATTGTAATTAAGATATATTATGTGAGGAAAAAACTAGTTTCTTTTTGTTAATTTATTCTATGTATCTTTTACATCATATATCTTGATCCCATTTATTTTCTTGTCCTTTTACATCCACCCTCTGCTCCTGCAGCCCCTGTCCCCAGTTAAAAACAAAATTAAAGAGAAAAAGGGAATAGACTCCTTTGTCCACAATCACTACTTGCAAGTGTTTAATGCAAAGAGCCATTGGTCTTCCTTAAGACCTGTGGTTTCTTCTACACTGTTGATGCTGGGTCCTCACTATAACTCTTCCGGGATATGCTCTTGTTGCCCTGTGTTGTGGAGTTACTGCATCTTCGGGTCTGTGTTTCAGGTCCTTTCACTTGTTCCAGAAGGTTATAAATGGGGTGGATGATGGGGTGGGTTAAGTCATAACCCTGGGTGTGGGCCTGGGGCAGCTGTAGGGTTGGTTTGCCAGATGAGAAATGGGGACAGTTCTCCCATGTTTACAACTTTGGGGCTGGCACAACCATACCTGCGGTAATAGGGTTGTCTATTCCACTCTTAAGACCACAGGGCCAGATCTCTTACCTGCAATTGAATTGATGGGTCGGGGGAGGAGGACAATTCTCTCCCATCCACCCCACCACAAGACAGGTGGGGAATGGGGATGGCTCTCCTATGCTCACAGTTTCGGGGCTGGCTCACCCACACCTGACAAAGAATGGGCGTGCCCTCCTGAGTGCTCCAACTAGTGAGGGCCAGGGAAAAATCTATTTTCAATAAAAGAAAATAAAAGATTTAAGCAATGTTCCTTCTGTTTCTCTTTTACTGAATAATTTGAAGAATGTTGACATTAATTCTTTTGTTAAAAGGTTGGTAGAATTCTGTACTGAATCCATCTGACCTTAGGCTAGTTTTGTTTGGGAGACTTTTAATTACTGTTCTATTTTATTGGAGGTTAGTAGGTCTGTTTAAATTGCTTATTTGGTCTTGGTTTAGTTTTGTTGTAAAGTATGTATTGAGAAAATTCTCAATTGCTTCTATATTTTCTAGTTTTCTTGAGTACAGGTCTTTAATGTATAACCTTATGCTTATTTGGATTTCCTCAGTGTCTGTTGTTATGTGCCCATTTTATTTATGGTTTTGTTAATATGGATATTCTCTCTCCACCATTTAATTTTGTCTAAGGGTTTATCAATCTGATATATTTTCTCAAACAACTCTTTGTTTCATTGATCATTTTGGGTTTTTTGTTTGTTTCTATTTTATTGATTTCAGTCACAAATTTAATTATTTCTTTGCTTCTACTCTTTTTGAGTATGATTTCATCTCTCTGATCTAGAGCTTTCAAGTGTGTCATTCAGTTACCAGTATGAAATCTTTTCTTTTTTCTACTGTGGGTACTTAGTGCTATGATCTTGCCTTTTAGAATCCTTTATCTCATAAGCTTGGATATGCTTTATCTATTTATTTATTTACTTATTTATCTATCTATCTATTTATTAATTTATTCTGTGTCTTCTACATCACATATCTTGATCCCATTTATTTCCTAGTTTCTTCACATTTACCATCTATGCCTCTATACCCCCCCAAGTAAGACAAAATTTAAGAGAAATAAAAGGAAAATAGAATAGAATAAAAAGGGGAAATACATTCCTTTTTTTATATAAGTAATATTTTTATTATCTGACATCTTCATTTATTTATACAATATATATTGATTATGTCCAATTACTAATTCCCTCTTCCAGCTTCTCCCAGCATCTCTTATCCTATTTGTCTTGCAACTTTGCATTCTATTTTTAAAATTGTTATTAATAACCTGAGTCCAGTTAGTGTTGCCCATATACATATGGATATGTGGTCCTCCACTGGGGAATGAACAATTTATGAGCAGTTACACTTCCTAAGGGAAGCCTTCCTAGAACAACCACCAACTCTAATAGACAGGGTTGGGGCACCAGGGTCCCTCCCCCATCTGTGCTGAAGTTTTGACTCATTCTATCTCATACATGCCTTGTTCAGGTAACTATAGCTGCTATGATTTGACACATGCACCAGCCATGTCACATCTGGAAGCCAGCATTTCACAGCTCTCCTCCCTATGTGCCAGCTCTTACATTCTTTCGGCTCCTTCTTTCTAGTTTCCTGATTGTTTTTATTATGAATAAAGTCATATTTTTTATCTGTGTATATCCTTGTTCAAGCTCCCTTCCCCCGCCCACCTCTTTCAGTCACTCTGTCTTCTCCACATCTCTTTATACTTTCCAATATTGCCATGGAAGGTGTAGTGTGACACAGTGAGTCACACTGTAAAAATCTCCTTGCCTATAATCATTACTTACAAGGGTTTGTTACAAAGAGTCATTGATCTGGTTCAAGCCCTTTGGTTTCTATTACCCCAATGATGCTGGGGCCCTTGATAAGGCTCCTCCTGGCTATTATGTTGTTGCCCTGTATTGTGGAGATCCTTCAGTTTTGGGTCTGTAAGTCAGGTTCCTTCACATGTTTCAGTAGATTACAGATGGAGTGTGTGATGAGAGGGGCCAAGTGATAACCCTGGGTCTGGGCCTGGGCAGTTGTAGGGTTGGTCTGCCAGATGTGAAATAGGGATATCTCTCCCATGCTTATAACTTCAGGGCTGGTACTCCCATTGTTATGAACACAGGGCCAGCTCTCCTACCCACCCAGGACATTGATGAGCACGAGTGGAAGGCAGGCAACTATCCTTACTCATGCTGACACAAGACAGATGAGTGGAAACAGCTCTCCCAGCTCACACTCTTATGACCACAAGGCCACCTGCCCCAGGCATTTGTGGTTAGAAAGGAGGGCATCATTCTCCTATGCATGCCACCAAAGACAGATGAAAAATGGGAAGCGCTCTCCCATGCTCATAACTTCAGGGCTGTCTTGCCCACACTGCCTCTAATAGGGTTGGCTCTATTATGCTGCCCTGATGTGGTGTGTGTCCTTTTTTTCTTGGTGTAGCAGCTAGTGAGACTCAAAGACAGTTCTTCCCCTCTTATGATGACAGAGTCAACTCTACCTTCTGCTCCAGATGTTGATAGGGGGAAGGCAGCTCTCCTGTCCCCACTACAAGACAGATGAGAAATGGGGAGAGCACTTCCATGCTTACAGTTTTGAGGCTGGTTCACCTCTGATAACGGTTTTGGCTATATTGTGCTCCTCTGCTGAAGGGCAGGGCCTGCTCTCGAGAGTATTTCAGCTGATGGGGATCAGAGAAAATTATATTTTCAATAAAAGGGAAAAAAGAGCTAAGTAATGTTTCTTCTGTTTCTTTTTTCCTAAACAATCTGAAGAATGTTGGCATTAATTACTTTCTTAAAGACTCAGAGAATTTTGTACTGAATCCATCTGGCCCTGGACTGTTTTATTTTATTTTGTTGGATTTTTGTTGGTTTGTTTGTTTGATTGGTTGGTTAGTTGTTCTTAGAAACATGGGTTCTTTGTGTAGACCCAACTATCCTATAACTAGCTCTGTAGACCAGGCTGGCCTTAAACTCAGAGAGATCCACCTGTCTCTGCCTCCTGAACCAACACTGCTCAGCACTCTGGGCTGGTTTTAGTTGAGAAACTTTTAATCACTGCTTCTATTTCTTTAAGGGTTAGTGGGAATGTTTAAATTGAGTATATAATCTTGATTTAACTTTGTTAGGTAGTATGTATTGAGAAAATTCTCGATTTTTTCTATTTTCTAATTCGGGGAATACAGGTCTTTAAAATATATTCTTATGATTATTTGGATTTCCTCAGTGTCTGTTGTTATGCTCCATTTCATTTATAATTCTATTAATATGAATATTCTTTCCCCACCCTTTAGTTTTGGCTGAGGGCTTATCAATCTTCTAAATTTTCTCAAACAATCTGAATTATTGGGCTTTTTGTTTGTTTCTGTTATTGATTTCAGTCATAAATTTGATTTCTTTCTACTCCTTCTTGTGATTTTTTTCTTTTTAATCTAGGGCTTTCAAGTGTGCTGTTCAGTTACTAGTTTGGGATGTTTCCAATTTTTTTTTAATGTAGGCATTTAGTGTTATGAACTTGCCTTTTCGAATTCTTCATTGTGTTCCATAAGTTCTGTGCATTCATTTTTATTCAATTCTAAAAGTTTTTAATTTCTTTTTAAATTTCTGTTCTTACCCATTTTTTATTCAGTAGTGAACTGTTCCATTTTCATGACTTTGTAAGTTGTTGTTGTTGTTGGTGTCCAGCTTTAATCTCTGGTGGTCAGGTAGGACACATGGTGTCATTTCAATTTTTCTCTATCTGTTGAGAATGCTTTGTGTCTAAGCATATGGTTGATTTTGGAGAAAGTTTCATGAGCTGCAAAGAAGGTTTATTCTTTTGTATTTTGGAAAAATGTTCTGTAAATATCAGCTGGCCCATTTGGATTATGACATCATTAAGTCCCAGCATTTCTCTATTTAGATTTTGTCTGATGACCTGTCTCTTGCCGAGACTGTGGTATTGAAGTCACCCATTATCACTATGTGAGTGCCAATATTTTACCTGCAGCAGTGTTTCTGTTAGGAACATGTGTGTCCTTGTGTTTGGTGTATAAATGTTTAGAATTGTAGTATCCTTTGGCACCAAATGCAGCAGTGTGGTTGAAGCACTCTGCAGCAAGGAATAAATGTGCTCATTCTGAAGCAGCAGAACTCTTCCCTTGGACCTCTTTGTATTTGGAATCTACTGGAAAACAACACTCCATCTAGGGGAAAGTCCTGTTTCCTGGTAAATATACAAGCAATATCAATCACTAGTAGACTACTTTCATTTTATGATATTTCATGTTGGGACAGATTTTAAAAAATATTCCCAAGATGAACAAGCACAAGCCAAAAGAGAGCAATTTCCCCAAGAAGTTATAAAGACATGGCATCAGTCTTCTTGGTTGGGTGCTGACTCAAAGAGGACATACTTCCAGATACATGGTGTGTTTTTCCTTAATACCTTTTCTAGGCATCATACAGCTAGCACAGAAAATATCTGTTCTGTTTGCTACAACTTGGCCAAAGGGATAAGGTTTGTTAACCCATTTGGATTAACTTAGTCTTCTTGTAAAAGTACAAAAACATGCTTTAAACTAAGCTCCCAAATGTTGAAGCAGGATACCTTCAGAAAAAAGGCAGAAAAAGTAAATCTAAGAAATAGATAGGATAGTGGATTATAGGGAAGTATGCTAGATCCTCAGCTGAGCAACTGCTCTATGACTTAGAGCTGAAGTAATGAGTGTATTTCCAATAAGCCCTGGTTATTTCCAGTAGTCCTGGCTGTGGGTTGGCTTAATGTGTTTTCTCTGTAAATCTGTCTTTTTCTTTTTCCTTTAGAAAAAAATCACAGTGTGAGTTCCAATTCCAAAGCTATTGACACTATTTCATGGGGAGAACAAAAAGCTCTCTGTAGTGAGATTAGTAGCAAATTATTTTTAATGGCTTTTCAAATTACCATTATATCAGAAAATCATTACTTAACTTACCCTGTTGAGTAAATATTGAATGAGTTACAGGAAGCCCATCTACACCTTCTAAAGATCCACTTCAAATCCCTTCACCATTTCCTCCTTATTATGGAGGCAGGGTCCTTATGACGCACATTCTTTGGGACTGATCATGTGTTTTCACTTCATATTATTTTTTTCTATATTGGTTGGCATTTAAAGTATTTAATAGATATTATAAATACAGACTTTCAATTGCAAAATATTTGCAAATACACACACACACAGAGGGAGAGGGAGAGGGAGAGGGAGAGGGAGAGGGAGAGGGAGAGAGACAGAGAGAGAGAGAGAGAGAGAGAGAGAGAGAGAGAGAGAGAGAGAGAGAGAATGAATATCTTTGACTACCAAAATAGAAGAATAATGTTTTGATAAACTGTGAGTGAAGAAATTTCACTTAAAAAAAACCCTTGTACAGATGTCTATATTTTACTCATGCATGACACTGCTAAATCACTTACATATGTTTAATAGTAAGGATGAAATTATTTTCCCACAAGTCCACACAGAATAACAATTCATAAGATGGTTTTGCACTTTCAGTTTAGAGTCCTTAGATGAAGATAAGACTAAGATACTTCCACAAGACTGAACATTTAACTTGGTTTTGATAACAAATGTGTTCTAATCACTCTGTAGTATGCTATATGCCTGAATTCACAAGGGCTGGAAAAGGGCTTTTTCTGTCCTGTGCTGGAAAAGCCATAGAAGTTAGTGCTAAATTACTCTTGGAGCCCATTCCCTCCAGAGGAACACCTGACCCAGGTTGATGTTGAGGTGAGGAAAGAGGACTTGCATGGAGTGGATGCTGAACTAAGCCACCTTGGGACCTTGAGACCTCGTGCCCTTGCTGGGAAGGAGATAAGGAAATGGGGAGAAGAGAGAGTGACTGGGAGGAGCGGGAGGGCAAAAGGAGTTTGAACAAGGTGATACATGAATAAAAAGTGAGACTTTATTCAAAAATAAATAAAAAATAAAAAAAGAGTTATAAAGAAAAAGTTAGTGTTTACATTCTCCTCTTAAACATGTCCAAACTTTGTGAGTTTTTCATTCTTTCATTTCTGTTTACATTTTATAGGTTTTCAACTACAGTATGAAAAGTGTCAATAACTTCAAATTTTTGATTTCTTAATTTGTAAGAACCATGCTAAATTTTTATTTTATTTCAATAATATTTTAGTCACTTAAGGAGTTTCATACAATGTATTTTGATCATATCTATTCACTTCTACAAACTCTTTCCATATCCCCCTTCATCTCCCTATCCACCCAATTATCTATCCTCTTTTTAAAATCTTCTTGAATTAAATTTGTATGGTTCAAATATTACTAGGAATGGGAACTGCCCCATGACTAGTTAAATAACCGGGGGTCACGTACATCTTTAAAGAAAACTGACTTTCTCTATATCCTAGAAGCTAGCAATTGCAAGTGTTTTCTCAGCTAGGGTTGGAACTTTGTGCTCACTGCCCTGGCTCCATGCTGGGATTTTTGTCTGGCTGTAGTTTACATGGGTCTTGTGCATGCTGTCACAATTATTCTGAGTTCATGTGCACAGCTGCTCTGATGTGTTCAGAAGACATTCTTCCCTTTTAATATTCTTCTATCTCTAACATCTTACAGTCTTTATACCTCCCCTTCCTTGAAGATTCTTGATTCTTTGGGGAAGGGTTGTGATATAAAGGCTCCACTTAGGGCTAAGCACTCTGCAGTACCTTATTCTCTACACACTGGACAGTGTGTGTCTTTGAGCTATCTACTGTAAGAAGCTAGTCTGATGAAGGCTGAGAGACTCACTAATATTATGGTATAGCAATAAGTCATTAGGAGTTGTTTTAATACTATGTCAATTTAGTAGAATAATAGTATTGAGTTCTCTCTTTGGGCCTATGCTCTGTCTTCAAATTCAGTATTTAGCTTAGAATGGCTTTGAGTCCTGATTCTCCCACTACTGTCTCCCAAGTATTGAGATTTCAGGTACTTGCCACCATTTTCACCTAGTGCTTCCCAGATACAGATCCTCATTTTGTTTCTTATGTTAGAGAATTCTATGCATAATTTTACCAAATATTTCTTGGAGTACTTTTAGTGTGTATCTTATCTCCTTCTTGTACATGCAAGATTCATAGTTTTGATGTTGGAATCATGTCTCTGAGGTCTTGAAATTTGTATTTTAGTGTTAGCCTTGTCACTATTTTTTTCTGAATGTAATAATTTCTAAATTCTATCTTCAATCCATGATATTCTTTCCTTCATCGAGTCTAATGAATTGGTGATACTTTTCATTGACTTTATTGTTTGGTTTATTGAACTTTTTATTCCCAACACACTCCTCTCTTTTAAAAAAGAATCACTGTATCTTTGCTGAAAGTTTCATCTAAGTTACTAAAATTTTGTCTAGATATTAAGTTGATTCCATTCATCACTCCACAGATTTCAGATTACTGTAACAAAGTGCTGTTTTAAGAAGACACTGAGGACTTTTAGTATCAGAGAGCTTGGGCTGTGCAGAGCATAGTGACTCAGGGTCCTAACTTTTGTGTTGAGGAGTGATCTCCCTTTCCTGAGGATTACTACAGATATGGAGAATTCTAAAGCCACAGCTGGACAACTGCTTAATTTGGAAATGATGTCTACCATATGTGGTTTGCTTCTGGACAGGCTGAGAACTCTGAAACTAAGTACTGCTGGGCATGGCAGCTTCCTTCTCCCACAGAGTAGTTCACTGTTGGACAGGGTGTTAAAGTGCTGGCAAGCAAGAATGCTAGGATTCCTTAGTTCTCAGCCTCCAGCAAAGGACTCAGTGGTCTGTGTCTAAAACAAATGATCCACATGGCATAATGGGCACATTAAATCACAAAGAATGCTACACCATCTTGTCTTTTGTGAACAAAACTCAAAAATGTTAGTATATAACATTATACAATTTTTAGAAGATAAAAATATTTTTTATCTCACTCAAAAATTAGAGAAATATTATATCTTCATTTCTTTAGGAAGTAAAATTTTAATACTACATAAAAAAATTATAGATTTTTATAAATATTTCACTCTATTAAGATTTTAAAAGCTGTATGTATTAAAGACTTATCATATGAAATGTAATTAAGTTCTACTAATGAATAGGGAGTGTACAGTAATATCAGTAATTCAGATCATGTGAAAAATAAAATTAAGATTCAATAAAATTAGTTTTAATTAGGTTAAAGAGTATAACTGACAAAGAAGTGACAAGTCTCTCTACTTCAAGGCAATAATATCAAAAAGGTCACTTAAAATATGCAGAAGTTTCAACAAAGTATAAGTGTATAAATTCCTTAGATATTAATTTTGATGAATTCTCATTTCAAAATACTGTTATGCAATCTTATTCCATATGTTACATGTATTCATTAAAATATTGTTGTCAAGGAACTCCTAGGAAATAAAGTAGTAGAAGGACTCTGTCTTTGAAATTTAATCATCAAAAGTTAGTAATCATGTAAGAGGTACTTCTGCTAGCATGATGTACATTGGAGTGGTACAAGTCTATGTCAATTACATTCCTGTCTTCAAGAGTCCAAATGTCACTTATGTTAAATAAAGAAAAATAAACATCTTTAAAAATTAACTAAAAGTTATGGGACATTTCAGTTTAGTTGTATTTTTCCCAGTTATCTTCAGCATTAGATCTCAGCTAATGTTGTGTATACTGGCATTATCCACATGACTGCAAAAACTTCAGGTAGCTGACTCAGTCTTGAGGTTAGGGGGAGAAAACTGGATCTTCCAGGAATGGAGGCTGAACTAAGCAATATTGGGACAGTGGGACTTGGGACCACCTGCCATCTGCTGGGGGGAGATATGGGGAATTGTAGAGAAGAGAGAATGACCTGATGTGGTGGGAGGGGGAAGGGACCTTGAATAAGGATATACAAGGATAGAAAGTGTGACTTCTTTGTTCATAATAATAAAAACTTCAGGTAGCAATCCTTTCTAAACATCATTTTTATAAGACATAAACACTAAGATTTGAGGAATTAATTTAGTTAATCCTTTCAGAAGAACTAGGTTCACAGAATAAAATAAACCATGTAAACATCTGCTTTCTGTGTATCCATTGATCTCTTAACATTTTCTCATTTTTAAATATATTTATTGTTTGGTGATTTTACATCATGCACCCCATCAAACTCAGTTATCAGTCCTCTCAGATTCATACTCACTCTTATGATCTCCCCATTCACAAAAATGTCTCTTTTTAACAAACAAAGATTAAGTTTTCAAAGAAATTTATTTTTATTTTATGTGTATGAATGTTTACATTTATGTATGTTTGTATGTACATATGTATATTGAAATGCATTTGATTCAAATAGAGACCAGAAGAGGGTATTGGAGCCTGAGGAACTGAAATTAGAGACAGTTGTGAGTCAACTGATATGGATTTTAAGAACTGAAGACTGGTCCTCTGCAAGAACAGAAAGGGATCTCTATTAATAACCCACCTCTCCAGGTCCCAAAGGATTTCTTTTTGGTTTTTTAAAGAACCCCTGAACAGCTTAGGATCAGAAGGAACTTAAGAGAGACATCCAGAGATTCCCTTAGGAAGAGCAAACAGAGAAGATCTGAGTAAATTGGGATCAGAATGGGTAGCAAACAAAGAGAGGTGGAACAAATGAGAGAAGGAGATGGTTGAGTGAGAGGAGCAAAGAGAGGGAGAAAAAAGATGATATCTTGGTAGAGAGAGCCACTCTTGGATTGGAAAGTGGCCAGGCACTAGGGAAACCTCCAAGAACCCGCAGGATGTCCTTGGCTAGGACTCTAACCAATAGTGGAGAGGGTGCCTAAATAGGACTTTCCATATAATCAAATAAATGACTACCCTAAGAGTCATTATAGAACCTTCATCCAGCAATGAGTAGAGGTGGAAATGGAGATCTATAGCTAAGCACCAGGTTGAGCTCCTGGTGCAGCTGAAGAGAGAGAGGAGTATGTTTATGAGCAAAGAGATCAGGATCATGAGGAGCAGATCCACAGAGATGGCTGACTGGAGCTATTGGGAGCTCACTGTATTAGAAACAGCCACTGAAGAACCTTCAGTGAAAGGAACTAAACCCTCCAAAGAGAGATAGATGACTGTCGAATGGCATGGGCAGTAGTATGAGGAGCCTTGTGGAGTAGGATCAGACTATGTTCCTGCACATAAACTGACATCTTGGAGCCCATTTCCTACAAACATTTAACCCAGCACTAATATTGAGATGTGGGAATTGGACCTAGCTCGAATAGATACATCAGACTGAACCAACCCACCTTGGGACTCTTTACCCTCCTTGGAAAATGGATGTAGGGATAGGGTGGAGGAGGCTGAGGGAGGATTGGGAGGGCAAGCAGGGGTATACATGAAAAAAAACTTTTAAAATAAAATTATATATATGTATATATATGCACATATGGATGTATATATGTGTGTGTGTATATATATATATATATATATATATACATACACATGGATGTATATATACATCCACATGACCTTGTTCTGGCTAAAAAAAAGATTCATTTTTGTTGTCCAATTTATATCCCCTTACTCTCCTTTTGTCCTCTTATTGCTTTACCTAAAACTTTGAGAACTATATTGAATAGATGAGGGGAGAGGACAGCTTTGCCTTATTCCTGATTTTAGTAGGATTACTTTCAGTTTATCTCCATTTAGCTGAATGTTGGCTGTTGGCTTGCTGTATATTGCCTTCATTATGTTTAGGTATTTTCCCTGTATTCCTGATCTCTCCAGGACTTTTATCATGAAGGAATATTGGATGTTGTCAAAAGCTTTTTCAGCATCTAGGAAGATAATCCTGAGAGTTTTTTTTCTTTCACACTGTTTATATGATGGATGATGACATGTTGTAGTAAGTTTTTTGGCCCATTTGGCGCCGGAGTTTGTAACCTGGCGCGCGGCGGCAGTTGGAACCTGGTTCGCATCCGCAGCTTTTGTCCCCCAAAGAAATGAATTATATGCTTATATCTTTTATATTGTTTGGCCCATGTCTTAAGCCCATTATTAGCTAGCTTTTTTTTTTAATTAACTCATTTTTATTCATCTTTCCACCACGTGGCCCACAGCCCATGACTCACTTGAATTCTTACATGCTGCTTCTCCGGGGGACGGATGGAGATTGGCTTAACTCTACCCTTCTTCTCCTACCTGGCTACCTCTGATTCTCTACCCACTTCTACGGTGCTCTACATAGACCAAAACACTTTTTTATTTACAATACACAGAGAACATTCCCACCACAATGACATTCACAGTTTTTCTTTTTCTTTTTTTTAATAATTTCTTTTTTCCATAATTTGTTATTGTTTTTTGAAAATCAGTATCAAACTTTATATAAAAAGCAAAACATCCAGGATAGCTAAAAGAAAAACAAAAACAAAACCTATACAATAATAAAACTTTTCTTTTCTCTAAAATGCATGAAATATGAAAAATAAAATCTAAAGCTCCCCAAGCCAGATTAGGCTCAGCTACAGATGAAGAAAGCACAGTAGATCACAGCTTATGGCCACCACAAATTTCTGCTAAGCAAACCTTCTACAGTCAAACCAGAAGATTTTTTTCTTTTCTTTTCTTTTCTTTTTTTTTTTTTGCTTGTGTGTGTTTTAAATCACTTTATTCACCCATCATCTTTCAATGAAATAAGAATGTTTTTGCTTAAAGTCCATTAATGAGTGAGTACATCCTCTGCTTATCATTTTGGTTTTGTGAGACCTCGCTCAGGAGGATATTCTCCAAATCTATCCATTTGCCTGCGAATTATGGTATATCATTTTTTTTCTTACTGCTGAGTAGTATCCGTTGTGTAGATGTGCCACCGTTAGTAAATCCATTCCTCAGTTGAGGGGCATCTAGGCTGTTTCCAGGTTCTTGCTATTATGAATCAATAAGAACAAGCTATGAACATAGTTGAGCTAATGCTTTTGGGGTGTGAATGTGCATCTTTAGGGTATATGCCCAAAAGTGGTATTGCTGGATCCTTGGGGAGATTGTTCCCAGTTTTCTGAGAAACTGCCATACTGCGTTCCAGAGTGGCTAAATAAGCTTACACTCCCACCAACAATAGAGGAATGTTCCCTTTGCTCCACATCCTCTCCAGCATAGGCTAACATCTGTGTCTTATCTTAGCTATTCTGACAGGTACAAGGTGGTATCTCAAAGTTTGTTTGATTTGCATTTCTCTGATGGCTAAAGATGTTGAACATTTTTTTCAAGTGCCTTTCGGCCATTCATAATTCTTCAGCTGAGAATTCCCTTTTTATTTCTGAACCTCATTTTTTAATTGGGTTATTCAGAGTTTTGGGCTCTAGTTTCTTGAATTCTCTATATATTTTAGAGATCAGGCTTGTGTCACTTGTAGGGTTGATGAAAATCTTTTCCCATTCTGTAGGCTGTCATTTTGTCTTATTTTCTGTGTCCTTGGCCTTACAGAAGCTTCTAAGTTTTAGGACGTCCCACTTATTGATTGTTGTTCTTAGTGTCTGTGCTATTGGTGTTATATTTAGGAAAGTGGTCACCTGTGCTAATGCATTGGAGGGCATTTTCCACTTTGTTTTCTATCAAGTTCAGTGTAGCTGGGTTTATGTTGAGGTCTTTCATCCATTTGGATTTGAACTTTGTGCAAGGTGATAGGCTTGGATTTATTTGCATTTTTCTTTATGCTGCCATCCAGTTATGCCAACATCATTTATTGAAGATATTACCTTTTTTCTACTGAATATTTTTGACCTCTTTGTCAAAAATCAGGTGTTCATAGGCGTGTGGGTTAATGTCAGTGTCTTCAATTAGATTCCGTTGATCCACAAGTCTGTTTTTATGCCAGTCCCAGGCTGTTTTTAGTACTGTAGCTCTGTTGAACCACCCCTGCATCTTTTGGATGAAGTTTTCTTGATCATGGTGAATGATTTTTTTGATATGTTTTTAAATTTGGTTTTTGTGTATTTTATTGAGTATTTTCACATTAACGTTCATAAGTGAGGTTGGTTTGTAATTCTCTTTTTTGTTGTATCTTTGAGTGGCTTGAGTATCAGGGTGACTGTAGCTTCATAAAAAAATATGGCAATGCTCCTTCAGTTTCTATTGTATTGAACA
>PVIH01015038.1:15583-37376 GCA_004025045.1 Sigmodon hispidus
TTTTTTTTTTTTTTTTTTTTTTTTTTTTTTTTTTTTTTTTTTTTTTTTTTTTTTTTTTTGGGTGGGGAGACTTTTAATAACAGCTTTAATTTCCTGAGTAATTATAGGTCTATTTAAGTCATTTATCTGGTCCTCAGATGATATGATAGTATATATAAGTGACCCCCCAAAATTCTACCAGGGAACTACTAGAGCTGATAAATACTTTCAGCAATGTAGCAGGGAACAAAGTTAACTAAAAAAAATCAATAGTTCTATGCACAAATGATAAAAGGGTTAAAAAAGAAATCAATGAAATATCACCTTTTATCATTGCTGCAAATAGCATTAAATATCTAGGTGTAACTCTAACCAAAGAAGTGACAGATCTGTTTGACAAGAACTTTGTCATTGAAGAAAGACATTGAAGATGATCCAGAAAATGGAAATATCTCTGAGGCTCTGGGATAGGTAGAATCAACATAGTAAAAACGGCAATCTTACCAAAAGCAATCTACAGATTCAATGCAAAAAAAAAAAAAAAAAAGAATTGCTCAACATTCTTAGCCATCAGAGAAATCCAAATTACAACAACTCTGTGTTGTTGACCTTACACCTGTCAGAATAGCTAAGATCAACAACACAGGTGACAGTCTATGCTGGAGAGGATGTGGAGCAAGGAGAATACTCCTCCATTGTTGGTGAGATTGTAAACTTTTACAGCCATTCTGGAAAGCTGTATGGCTGTTTCTCAGAAAAGGGAATCAGTCTTCCCAATGATCCAGCAATACCACTTTGGGGCATATAATTAAGGGATGCACATTCTTACCCCAGGAGCATTAGCTCAACTATGTTCATAGCAGCAGTATTAATAATAGCCAGAACCTGGAAACAACCTAAATGCCCCTCAACTGAAGAGTGGATTAACAATTTGTGGTATATCTATACAATAAAGTACTAATCAGCAGTAAAAAAATGACATCCTAAAATTTTCAGCCAAATGGATGGATTTGGAGAGTATCATCCTGAGTGAGGTAACATAGGCTCAGAAAGATAGACATGGTATGTACTTACTCATAAGTGGATTTTAGACATAAAGCAAAAAATATTTCACTGCAAATCACAACCCCTGAAAAACTAGGTAACAGAAGGAACTTAAGAAAGACATCTAGGGATCCTCCTGGGAAGGGGAAATAGAGAAGATCTTCTGAGTAAATTGGGATCAGATTGGGGAGTGAGCAATGAGAGGTGGGTACAAATAATGAGAGAAGGAGATGGTTGAGTGAAAGGAGCAACAGAAAGGGAAAATATGTATATCTTATTGATAGAGGGAGCCATTTAGGGTTAGAAAGAAACCTGGTGCTAAGAAAATCTCCAAGAACCCACAAGATGTCCCTCACTAGGACTCCAAGCAATATAGAGAGGATGCTTAAACAGGACTTCCCTTACAATCAAAAGTATGACCACACTAATTGTTATTATAGAATCTTTATCCAGCAATAAATAGAGACAGAAGCAGAGATCCATAACTTAGCACCAGGTCGAGCACCCAAAAGAGAAAGTGTATGAGTAAAGGGATCAGGATCCATAGAGATGGTTAACCTAAGCTATTGGGAGCTCACCAACTCAGAAATAATCACAGAGGAGCCTTCAGGGAAAGGAACTAAACCCTCCAAAGGTAGACAACTGTTAAACAGCATGGGCAGTTTGTGGAGTCTCTTGCAGTAGGATTAGACTATGTTCCTGGTGCATGAACTGATATCTTGGTGTCCATGCCCTACAGATGAACACTTAACCCAGCCTTAATACTAGATTGAGGAACTCAGACCTACCTCATCTGGATATGCCATAATGAACTGACCCACCTTGGGACTCCTTGCCCTTTTTGGGGAATGGATGGGGTGATAAAATGGGGGGAGGCTGAGGGAGGACTGGGAGGGACTAGGAGGAGGGAATGGGGGAACAGTAGTTTATATGGCAAAAACTTTGAAAAAATAAAAAAGAATTGACTAGAGTCAATACTTTTTTAGCTTTATTTTTGTACTATAACCTTATGTGTTTTACTATAATTAAAAATTAATAAGGAAATTCTCCAATAAAGAAGATCTTTTTTTGTTATTTTTAGTTGAGAGAGAGGGAAGGAGGGAGGGAGATATATATATATATATATATATATATATATATATTCCAACTGCCAGAGACCCCATAAATTGCCCAAGCTACACACTGTCTCTCTCTTTACATATATATATATATATTATATATATACGTGTGTGTGTATGTAGAGAGTGTGCTACATGTGAGAGCAAACAGAGGGCATTTGATACAATACACTATACTTTGGGGATTTAATCACATGTACGTGCAGGTACTCAAGGTGGAATTGAACCTGGTTACTCTGAAAGAACAGAAAGTGATCTTAATGGCTGACACATATCTCCAGTCTCTCAACATCTTATAATTCAAGTGGTCCATTCATAAGCCACGTACATACAGATAACATTATACAGAATGAATATGCTGAAATTTTACACTTAAAACTATATAGTCTTAAATATGTTTATGACTATATATGAAGCACTTTTGTTGTATATATATATATATGTATATATATATATATATATGTGAGTGTTAAAGATAGAGGACATGAGTGGACTGGAGTGGTGGCTCAGTGCTTAGTCTCACTGACTGCTCTTCCAGAGGACCAGGGTTCAGTTCTTAAAAAATAGAAGGCATGAATTTGAGAGAACAAAAGAGGTTCACGGGAACAATTGGACAGGGGGATATAGAGTAATTATATTTTAATTTCAAGAAATATATTTGAAAGAGTGATTAAGACTAATGTATGTTTTTGTTTTGCTTATAAACTTGAAGTTAGAGGGGCATTTTACTTTGTACAATTCATCTGTTCTTTTAGAGGCTCACACCCATTTATATTTCATATTGTTTCATGACATTTTACTCTGGGCAGATATATTAGGCAATGTTCACTTTATTGCAACCAATGGAAGGAAAATGACTTTTACTAACTCAGGCAGAAAATGGAGTTACTCCATAGAATTTAAAAAACAACTAAGCAGTGATGCTTCTGGAAGGCAGAAATGAATGATCTAGGACCATAGGGAGACTCTCAAGGAGCTAGTGTTAAAGTTCTGACTTTGTTGTGGTCCAGCCATGTTTACATGGGACCCCAGGTTTTAAATTCAATTCTCGTGAGAAAATAAGAATTCATTCAATTTTACTTCTAACATTTTTAGCTCTGTATCCACTAGCCATGGCCAGAACAAAGGTAGGGAAGCAGGACTGGATTTACCAGGAGGAACTTTGTCTTTGCCACAATACAATATCATTCTCTCTCGGGCTGATAGAATCTTTGGAATAACTTATTCCCCAAATAACAGTAATTTCATTTCTTTGTGATAAGGCTTTTTAAAAATTTTATTTATTATTTTAATTTTTTTCATTCTATATATCAACCACAGTTCCCCCACTTCTTTCCTCCCACTCACCTTACAGCTTCCCACCTCTCAGCCCCCAGCCAACCCTGAAGAGAGAGTAAGGCCTCCCATGAGGAGTCAACAAAGTCTGAGTTCAGGCAGGACAAAGACCCTCCCTCTATACCAAGACTGTGTTCCTATAGCGGGAATGGGCTTCGAAAAGCCAATTTATGCATTATGAATAAATCCTATCCCCACTGCCAGAGGCCCCACAAACTGACCAATCTACACAACTGTCATCCACATTCAAAGGGCTTAGTTCAGTCCCCTGCGGGTTCGTCAGCTCTCAGTCAAGTATCACTGAGCTCCCAGTAGCTCCATCAGCTATCTCTGTGAGTTTCTCCATCATGATCCTGACCCCTGTGCTCATATAGTCCCTCCTCCCTCTCTTCAACTGGACTGGGAGCTCAACCTAGTGCTTAGCTGTGGATCTCTGCATCTGCTTTCATCAGTTGCTGGATGAAAGTTCTATGATGACAATTAGTGTGGTCATCTATTTGATTACAGGAGAAGGCCAGTTCAGGTACCCTCTCACTCTTGCTTAGAGTCTTACTGGGGTCATCCTTGTGGTTTCCTGAGAATTTCTCTAGTACTAGGTTTCTTTCTAACCCCAAATAGGCTCCCTCTATCAAGATATATGTTTCTTTGCTCTACTTCTCTGCTTCTACCCTCACTCATCCCTTTCCCTCCTGTTCACTTTCTACCTTCCCATACTTCCTTTCACCATGATCTCAATTTATTTGGAAGATTTTATCTATTTCCCCTTCCCAGGGGGATCTATGGATGTCTCTCTTAGAGTCCTTTTTTTTTTTAACCTAGCATCTCTGAGGTTGTGGATAAATACCAGTCAGTAATTTCACAAAGTCATCATCAAAGCTCAGAATCTTTGATAGGCATACATTTGAGACTGTGCTTATTTTTCATCCATCCATCCATCCATCCATCCATTCACTGCTCAGACTGTGCAATACTGCAGGCAGGAGTGTGCCAGCCATCTGTAACAAATAATTTGCTTTGCTGTGGGAAGCATAAGCCCATCCATCCACAAAAACAGAAAGAAATAGCGGTACATGGGAGCAAGGGGCTAGCTGAAAGAATCTCCTCCAGTACTAGGAAGTAATTCATTCTTCAACTCATTTGTGTCTCCATTATCTAATACTTTCCCCTCAATTTGAAATCTGTTCATAATGACTTATTGACTTGCTGGGGGTTTTGTTACTTAATTATTCCATATTGGGAAATGCAAAAAATGAATCTGGACAGTTCTTTATTTCAATCTATCTGTAGAGTCTTTGAAGGATTTATTGACTATGACAAGCTTTGCTTTGATGTTCATTCAGTTCTTTCATGTCTGTTTACTGTGGAAAAGAAGAGCTGAGGTGAATGGTAGCTCCCTGGCCTACTGGCTTGCCCAGGTGGAAATTTTTGCTGCTGCATTCAGCAAAACTTTCCAAGCTGAACTAAAGCCATATTCCCTAAAGTTAAAATGCCAAAAGATAAATTTAGCAATACTCTTGAGATGGGAGCTAGAGAGATGGCTTAGCAGTTCAGAGCACTTACTGTTCTCTCAGAGGACCTGGTTTTTGTTTCTCAGCACTTACTTCAGGTAGCTCACAAATGCTAGTAACTCTAGCTCCAGGAGATCTGGTACCCACCTACTGGCATCCTCCAGTACCTGCATGCACAAGATATATAGCAACTCATGAAAACATACACACACACACACACACACACACACACACACACACACACACAAATAAAAATTCATCTTTAAACAATACATCAAAGAAACATTAATCTTTTAAAATTATGTTCCTAAAATTCTATAGCATTTACATTTTAATATTTTTGAAAATATATCTTTTTATTTAAGCAATAGTGCTGATGATTAATGTGTGTAGCTGATTAATTGGTCTCCTTCTGTAAATCATGTGGGCTTCTGAAAACTTTATATTCTTCACATGAACCAGTGAGATTCACATATGGGATGTCATTTTCATGACTGAGAAGGTGCTGGATATTCCCACCTGTACAAATGTTCCTACTTTTTCATGTGTCAAAGTTCCATGAATTTTTGGTGTATTTAAGTCTTATGTTGTGCTGTAGAGATATTTCTGGGGAATCATTTTTATGTTTAGAGCACTGTGATTTTCCAGATTTGTACACAGGGAAATTGGCCATCTTCTGCCTTAGAGTCCTTCATTCTTACTCTCTAGAAAGATAGACTCATGTAGATTTGTGCAAGCCTAGAAATTGATTTTTGTATACAAAATAATTTTTAATATTGTGCAAACTTTTATGTCTTCTAGAGCCTATTGAGCCCTCTCATTTTGGCTTCACTTTAAAATTTCTATAATTCCCTCCTTTATAAATGTCAATTATGAACAGACTACAGAAGACACAATCTGGTATTGAACTATAATTTTTTCACTTTCTTCTGTTATAATATTTGTCCCTTATGGGGATATTATTGAGTAGATTCATATCTTTTCTACTGTCAGATTGAATACCATTGGTATTGTTTCTTTTCTTATTGATATTCTTACTTTTGGAAGCACTCCAAAACTATGCATTATCGAATCAAACTAGTATTTCTACCTTCATACCTTTTCTTTTATTTATAAACAACATATGAACTAAAGATGTAATTCACAGTGAAGAATATTATATAACATTATAGCATTTATTTATTTTATTTATCTTCAAAGTCATTGTCATGCTCTGTAGTCCAGGTTGTCTTCCTACTTGAGATCCGCATGTTGAGGATGAGATCATGGAAATACTCTCATGCATAAGAGTCTTAAAATGCAGGAATAATTCTAAACAATATGGTGAAATATTTCTACAATAAAATTTCAAGTCTCTAAATGAGTAGATTGAGGAAGACAGTAGAAGATGAATAGATGTTCCATGCTCATGGATTGGTAAAATTAATATTATGGAAACAACCATGTTACCAAAAACAATTAATGTAATCCCAATCAAAATTCCCATGATATTCTTAAAAGAGATAGAAAAAAATCCTAAAGTTTATCTTTAAACACAAAAGGAACCAGATAGTCAAAGCAATCCTGGAGGAAAAGAGAGGCAATCCTGGAGGGATTGCTATATGAGATTTCAAGATATATTACAATTATATTAATATAACAGCATGGGACAAAAACAGATATGTAGATCAATGGAACAAAATAGAAGACTCAAACACATGTACATAATTACAGCCATCTGATATTTGACAAAGATGTCAAAAATACATGGAGGAGGAAAGACAGCATCTTTAACTAGAATGTTGAAGTGCAGGAAAAACTGGAAGTCTACAAGAAATTAGACCCCTATCTATCACCCTACATAAATACCAACAGTAAGGCACCAACATGAAATCAGGAATACTCAAACTATTAGAGTAAGACTTAAGCAATGCCCTATAAGAAAAGGACTTCTGAGTAGGACTCCATTTGCTCAGGAACTAAGGCCAACAATTAACACACAGATATCACTGAAGCAAAAAGCTTCTGTACAGTACGGAAAACTCTCAATGATGTGAAGAAGCTGGCCACATAGTAGAATAGGATCTTTCCTAAGTATCCATCCAAACAGAGGAGAGATATTTGGAATATATACATAATACAACAATAACAGCAAAGAACAAAACATCTTCAACTTTCAAATTTACTATGGTAGTTAACAGATTTCTCAAAATCAGAAATGATAGTGACTGAGAAATATATTAATATGTTTAACATCTTTAGCAATCAGGGGAGTGTAAATTAAAACTACTTTAAGATTCCATCATCAATTAGTCAGAATGTTTAAGATTAAAAAAAAAAACTAGCTGTTAACAAATGCTGACAGGGAAGAGGAATAAAGCAAATCTCATTAATTGCTGGAGGGATTGCAAACTGATGTGTGACTCTGGATATCAGAGTGGAGAATTGTCCATAAAAACTAAAATACATGTACCAGATGATCCATATTTTTTACATATACTCAAAGGAGTCAACACAGTATTCTACAGATATTTGTTCATCTATATTTATTTTTGCTTTATGTACAAAAGTTAGAAAATGGAAACAGCATAAAGGTCCTTCAAATGAGGAAAATACAATACATATATATGATAGAATACTATCATTAATGAAAATAAAATTATTAAATTATCAGATTAATAGATAGAACTGCAAAATATTGTACTTCGTTAGGTGACCCAGAAAGATAAAACCTACATACCCTTTCTTACTTGTGTATCTCTTTTTTTTTATAGAATAAAGCCTCATTTTTTTATCCATGTATCCCCTTGGTTTTATTTCCTTCCTCCTCCTGACCCCTCCCGGTCAGGGTCTGTCTTCAGCCTCCCTCCTCTCCAGCCCCCCATTCCCTCCCCAGAAAAGGTAAGAGGTCCCAAGGTGGATTAGCTCAGCATCCACTCCAGGTAAGTCCAGTTTCCTCATCCTAATATCCAGACTGGGTTAGGTGTTCCTCTGGCAGGAATGGGCTCCAAGGTGCCAGTCCATGTACAGAAACACAGTCTGAACCCTCCCCTTGATGCTCCACATATTGCTCATGCCAGTGGACAGTTGCCTATCCTTGGAGGGCTTAGTTCCTTTTTCAGATGGTTCCCAGGTGGCTGTTCTTGATTCAGTGAGCTCCCTAGAGCTCCAGCCGGTCATCACTGTGAGAATTTTCCTCATAATCCCTATTTGCTTGCTTATATAGAGTCTCCTCGCCCACTTTCAGCTGGACCAGAACTCAGTCCAGTGCTCAGCCATGTATCCCTGCCTCTATGTCTATTCATTGTTGGATGTAAGTTCTGTGATGGCACTTAGGGTATCATTTCATTTGATTATAGGGGAAGTCCTGTTTAGGCAACACCTTCACTATGGACTGGAGACCTAGCTGGTGACATCTTGAGTTCTTAGAGGTTTCCTTAGCACCTGGTCTTTTTGAAACCCCACTTGGCTGCCTCTATTAAGATCTCCATCTCTTTTTCTTTTTCTCTCCCTCCTTGTTGTTCCTCTCCCTCAATCATCTTGTTCTCTGATAATTTGTTCCCACCCCTTCTTGGTTGCAACTCCTTATGCTCTCAATTAGCTAAGGAGATCTTCTCTATTTTCTCCTCCCAAGGGACTCCCTGGATGTCTCTCTTAAGTTCCTTCAGATCCCAAGCTGTTCAGTGATTGTGATTTGCAGCCTGGGTGTTTTTTACTTTTTGTTTAAAGTCCACTAATGATTGCGTAGTTTTGGATATTAGATCTGAATCTTTAGATGTAAGCATATAATCTGAAGTAACCACAGAAGGAAAAGAGACCTGAGTAGAGATGTAAAGAGAACTCTAGAGAGGGGCATAGTAAGACACAGGTGCTATGCAAATGGTTTGGGGAAAATGGGGGAGGGCAGCATTGACTAGGGAGAAGATAGAGAAGGTAATAAAGAGGGAGAGATAGGAAAGACTGATAAATGACACTAATTATGTTTTTAAAGCCATAAAAACATTTTATAATTTTACTTAAAATGCATATATAATAAATACATAGTTTAAATGGAGTTATATCTTACAAGAAGATCCAAGAGCCACAGACTATTTAACTAAAAGCTACAAAACTAGACATGAAAAGCTTCACTTCAAGATGTTGGTCAGAAGGGCTCTCAAATCAACTCAGTCTACTATCATGCACTTGGTTGACTTCCAAAGTACTTGAAGGCAAAACTCTCTCTTTGAAGATACCACATACTTTGGACACAGACTTCAGAGAAACAAGCTGGATCTGACCTGAAAGGGTCCTCCATGAAGGCTAGCTCTCATAGTATCAGAAGGTGCTATGCAAGATGCAGTAGAGAAAAGCAATCAGTAGTTCTACACAGCCTGACAAGATATCCCAAATGATGCAGTATTGGGACTTTTATCTTGGGGTTAATCAACAGTTGTATAATTGGACTTAAGGCCTTCTCAGTAAGAGAGAATTTATACCTGGCACTTTAAAAATGGTCTACTGCCCAAGGATGAAGAGGTCACAGACTTTAGAGGAGAAGCTATTATTACTATTTTCTTAAATGAGCATAATTTTAAACTGTATTCTAAGTACTTCTTATATGCAGAGAATAAGTGTGACTTTTATCTCTCATTAAAAATAGCTTCTTTCTGCATTGGAGAAAGACAATTACAGAGATCCACAACTGCCCAACTGCTAAGAATGAGTAACTGTGGGATACCAAGCCCCAAATGATAGATATACAACAACCTTTACACTCATGGATCAGGGACATCTCACCTACCTAAGTTACACAGCTCAAACTTACAGCCCAAGGGATGTCACAGCCCACAGTGTATTGAGCTTTTCTACATCAATTCACAATCAATAAAATGCAAAGAAGTTGTGTCAAAGGACAATCTGATGGAGGCAATTCCTAAAGTGATGCTCCTTATCCTCAGTTGTATGAAGGTGACAATAACTCTAACCTATCAATCAGGTTTTTAATTTCAGTCATCTTACTGCCTTCTCTGAGATATTAATTTGGTTTTTATGTTCAGTAGATTAGGGAGATAGAGTGAGATTCAGAATTGTTCCCACCACAATTGTTTGGCAAAGTTGTCATCTCAAATCAGTGAGAAAAACTACAAATTATTCAACAAGTAGTTTTGAGTAAGTTAATTATTTATAAGGAAACAAATTAGGCTATATTTTGACTATACACTACTCACAAAAAATAAATCCTGTATGTAATAATATAGTCAAAAACCTAAGTAATGAAAATGATTGTAGAAAACATATGACTATGTTTATGACTTCAGTGACATGAAACATACTGAATAAGACACAGAATGGTCATAGGCAATGGTTGACAAATCTGATGTCAAAGTCATCAATCTCTTCATGATATAAAGATATTATGAATAATAGACCCTACCCTACAAAAGGTGCTCCATATCTTATCTCATGCATAGTTACAGCAGGAAGATGGGCTAGAAAGGAGAGCTTATTTGGACATTGGTCTGCTGGTACCCTGATCTTTACTTGCCTACTATCTGTCATTGAGAGAAACATATTTTTATTCTTTATAAGCTTCTTGGCCTATGGACTATGCTATAGGAGCCTGAATAAATTAAGTCAAGCTAAAGAGAAGAAAATGTTAAAAATAGAAAAAAATTAGAAACTGTGAGCTTAGCACAAAGAGAGTAGTTAGTAGTTGTTGCCTCTAGGGGAGAAGCTTCAATTTGAGTAATAAAAGAGGAATTTAGTTTTACATACAGCATCATAATACATATTTTTCAGTGATAATGTATTTACTGATTACTTACTTTCTGTGTATTCTATCTTATTTTTCTACATTTGTATATGGAGTGAATAATATACTTAGCTACATGTTTCAACTAATGGAGCACTAATTTATTCCTTATTTCAATAGCTCTTCATGTATGTTTTTAGAAACATTTGGGAGGTTTTTCTTTAAGATGCATTTCAAGAATGGAAGTGCTGGCTCACAGTATGCATTCATTTTTAACTTTTCAGAGATATGGTCAATTGCCTTCCAAAATGCCAGCAACAATTTATATCCTAAGAATCAGTGTATGTCTGTTCTAGTTTTCTACACTACTCTTTGCCAATAATAGATAAGTTACTTAAAATAAAAAATATGGCAGATCCATAGGAATATGGGAAAAAGCATCATTTATGGGATAATAAGCACAATGGAAAATCAACAGAAAATTATGTTTGTTCTCATTCAGAATTTTCAAAATACATCATATAACAACAGTTGGAATGGGAGGGGGCCTAGCTCAGCCATCTGTTCAGCAAAATTTTTAAAAAATGTACTTTAGGTTTTAGAGAAAGCATGCCAATATTTTGCTATCCAGTCAAGTGAGACAAACATCTAGTTTTTTTTTTAATTAGAAAAAATGAACCTAACTCAGTGTAACAGAGAAATGGTCCATGAATCCTGCACAGAGAATGGAATAAATGTCAATCAAACATGACAAACTACAGCCAAATGCTTTCAGCAGACCACATTCAGTAAGGCTTCCATCATCTTCTGGTTACAATTCTACATGTGGAAGTCCAAACATGCCCCATGTCCAGCAAAACGTGATATTTCTAAGAAATGAAAAAATAGAGAAATAAACAAAAACTAAACTGACCAGGAGAAACAAGAATTATGTACTAACATGTAAGACTTAGAAAATTTTATAATTTGGTCATGCCCAGTTCAATCGTGTTTAAAAGTGATGGTCCTGGAGATTCTTCTTTCATGGATGAATAAATGTCATTATCATAATATATAGTTGGTTGCCATGGAAATGGGCCCCAGTTTTTTTTAAAGATTAAATCTACTTTCTTTTTTATACTCACTGACCTTCTGTCTTTCATCATGGAATAGTACAGCCATGGAACTCACCAGATGCATGTGCCTTGGATTTCTTTTCTTTATCAGTTATGAACTTCATGGTATATAGTAAAAATTGAGAGTGTCAGTAATGTATATAGAGTGTTCTCAAGTTTGGTGAAATAGCATCATCACTTGTTAAAACAAGGGGCTGAGAACTTAGGGTATTTGTTTGTTTGTTTTGCTTTATTTTTTAGGAATAGGAGAGAGATAATCCCAGATGAGTTTACAGAGCTCATTTTTATAATGTAGGCAATCTAAATAGGACACACACAGATAATTGTACCTCAGAAAACTATAGTTAAATGCAAAAATGTTCAAATCAATGAAGGCATTTTTGAGAGAGGACTTGAACTTAAAAGCAGTGTTCTTAGGTTTTGCTACATTAGATTAGACCTTTCAAAACTATCTGGGATCTTTTTCTTGGACTTAAA
The DNA here is from genome assembly GCA_004025045.1 of Sigmodon hispidus. Lineage (NCBI taxonomy): Eukaryota > Metazoa > Chordata > Mammalia > Rodentia > Cricetidae > Sigmodon > Sigmodon hispidus. The sequence continues at coordinate 27,873 of PVIH01015038.1, forward strand.
GATGTGAAATAGCAATGAGTTCATAGAGAAAGAAATGAGCCTTCTCTTTCAAAAATGGGTTGTAAAAATGAGAAGAAAAATGTAATTGTATTGCTGTGTTGCATTACAAAGCATCGTGAAGGGGATCAGTTCTTGTTAATCTTTGAATTAAGAAACTATGCAACATTGGTATCTCAATATTCTATGTCTCTCTAGTAACTTGGATTATGCTGATTGAATGAAATAGACAAGATCTGAACTCAAATATTCTTTATCAAGAAGAAGGAGTGTGGACTTTTAGTGTTGTTTGGAGAATGGTTAAGAAAAGTAAAACAACTTTTCTCTAATTCTCTCCTATTGTAATAAAGTTTGTGGCCTTGCCCATTCATTGAATAATGAAGACATTGATATATAAAATATTTGAAATCCAAGTATAATGTTTTAAACTATTTGTGACCTGAAGACTACGGGCAATCACATTGGAGGAGGAGCCAGATTGCTATGAGAAAGTCACTCCCCTGCTTCACGTCTATGAGATATTTGTGGGGTCTTGAAAATATTAGTAGAAACCCACAAATTCCAGATCCTGTTTTTATCAATATCCTTATCTAAGTAGCATTATAGAACTGAGGCTGTTCATAGGATGCAGTAGGTACTATGCACACAAAAGAACCCCTGATAAACAAGAAAATCTTGTTATGTTAAAAATGTCTTACCAGTGTAAGAACCTCCTATAAGTCTTCAGTCATAGACAATAAAGCTGAGGTTCATATACATTGAGGTTCATTGGTGGTTTATAATACAGAATTTATGTGATAATATCCTAAAACAACTTTGTGCAATAGTACTGCAACAAAGATTACATAAGAATTATTTGTTTATATATCCTTGTATATAAGTCTGTTCAGATTGAGATCTTTTAGTTCTTTGGAATAAATTCTTTTTTTATTTAATGTATATAATTGCTCTACCTGCATGTATGCCTTTATGCCAGAAGAGGGCATCAAGTTCAATACAGTTGGTTTTGAGCTAGAAATTGAACTCAGGATCTCTGGCAGAGTAGCCAGTGCTCTTAACCACTAAGCTATTTCTCCAGCCCCTGGAATAGATTTTTAAGGCTTAAAATTTTATGTAAAATAATTGAAGTGTTTTTAATTTTAGTGGATGCTTATAAAGAGAGCTGTTCATATTTCAGTAAGCACACAGGTGTGCCCTATTCTTTACAGCTAGACTTGTAATGCCTCTTTTCAACTTTGCTGGTCCAACAGTGGTGAAGCAACATCTCAGTGCTCCAGTGTTTCATTTTTCTAGTCATGAATAATATACATCTGTCAATTCTTATTCTCAAGGTTGAGGTTGAAATTTGTCAATCCATTTTCTGCTTTTTATATATGACTGAGAAACAAATGGGACAAACTTCTTTAGTACATACTACCAACTTAAGCAAAAAGCTCCATGTGAATTATTGATTGTTGAATATGACAAATTAGACAGCGATGTACAATAGAAAAAAAGGGAAATAAACACTATGACACCTGGAATACTGGCCCAGGAAATCTGGATTTTCATATAGAATTTAGAGACTTGGATGCTGGTCAGTTATTGTCAATTTGACCCAAACTAATATCACTTAGGAAGGAGGAACTTTAATTGAGTAACTGACTCAATCATATTAATTTGTGGCCATATATGTCAGAAATTATCTTGATTAATAACTGATGTGGGAGTCTCAGCCACAGAGAAGACACCATTCTGCTCAGGTTGGCCTTGGCTATAGCTGAGTAAAGGGAAGGAGGGAGGAAGGGAGGGAGGAAGGCAGAGAGAAAGGGAGAGGGAATGAGGGATGGATAGAGAGGAGGAGAAAGGGGGAGGGAGGAAGGGAAGGAGGGAAGTGAACAAGCATCTGTAAGAAGCAGGGTTTTTTTTGGAATTTTTCTCCAGGTTCCTGGCTTGAGTTCCTACTCTGATTTCTCTCTCTGAGATGAACTACTTGCCCAGAAATGGAAATGTCAACTGAAATAAACTCTTCCTTTCCTCAGGTTGCTTCTGGTCATCATGTTTATCACAACAACAGCAACTAGAATGCCTAAACAGGTAGGAACTATCTGTGTGCTAAAAGATTCTTTACATTCTACAGAGGGTTCATTAAACTCCCTGTAATTTTTGGCATTTATCAAGAGGCTGAGATGGGACATTTAAGATAGTGAAAACTAGAAAATATCTTCCTCTTAGGATACTTTCATTAATACCCACATTTAGATTAATGAGTTCACCTCTCTGTCATGAAGAAAAAGCCCCTCCCCCTACTTCTAAAAAAAGAGTGAAATGCAAAGGGGAGTAACGAAGAGGTGTCTGGAGTGGCTGAGAAATCTATTATTTCAAAATTAAAATGCATATAGCTTCTTTGGTAGTTTTTCAGCAAGAAAAAAACAGAAATAGAGCTCAGAGAACATCAGAAATATCCTGGATAAGGTCATAAAGATGCCATTTAGGGTTTTTTAAATAACTCCAAATTGTAGTACCAAACAGCAGACTCCTGAAAGATGAGCATGTAGGGATTTCACTATCTGGTCTTAGAGCACAAAGTCCTTTATCTCATCTGTAACTCTTAGGAAGGAGGTGATTATTCCCTCTGTGGGGATTTCCCTTTGTGGATTCTCTGTGAATTTTGTCAGAGTGACCACAGCAAAGGATGCTCTACCTTCCCATCTGTTGTTGGTTACTATTTTGAGGAGCCTGACACCCAGCTCTCTAACAAACCACATCACATCTTATTCTTATTTTTGAATGCCCAGCCTTACCTTGGATTGTTTCTAGCCAGCTGTTCTTAAATTATTCTATCTACTTTTTGCTCTGGGCTTTTACATTTCCCGATTTCTGTATACCTTTCTTTCCTTCTTACTCCGTGTCTGGCTGTGTGGCTGGGTGGTTGGCCTCTTCTTTTCTTATCCCTCTTCTTCTCCTTTCTTGCTCCTTGATCTTCTTTCTCTTTTTTGCCTTCTGTTCATCCTCTCTACCTGCCAACCCCAACTATCCTTTCTCCTGCCTTGCTATTGGCTGTTCAGCTCTTTATTAGACCAATCAGGTGTTTCAGACAGGCAAAGTAACACAGCCTCCCAGAATTAAACAAATGAAACATAAAAGAATGCAACACGTTATTGCATCATTAAAACTAATGTTCTATACCATAAAAAATGCAACATATCTTAAAGTAATATTCTACTTGTTCACTCAACTTTTCTGGTGTAAATATACTTATCATGGTAAGTATAATGCACAGAGCCAAAAATATGGAGCTCTCATACTTAATGGAGATATTGAAATTTTTAATTTTTATTGTTTTTTAGAAATTTCTCACATGTGCATAATGCATACTGACAAATCTCACCACCTCTCCTTTCACCCTGTTCCCATTCTCTCTTCAAATCTCTCTTTAGGGTTACTGTCTACTCGCTCTTTTTTTGTGATTTATTGAGATTAACCAGGATAATCTGTAGGACCACAGATTTGCATCTATCCATTGGAGTCCGCTGGGATCACAGTGGAAAAACAATTAAAGCTAGTGATTCCTTTGCTCCCAGAATCTATGCAATAGTTTAGAGGTAAAGACAGGGCCCCAGTAGTCCCCTCCCCTTCCTTGAGTGACAGGGCTTGTTTTATATGGGCCCAGTGCAGGTAATGACAGTTGGTGTGAGTATTGAGTCTGAAGAATGACCTTTCCAGTCCTTCACCTTCCACTTCTCACTCCCTTTTCTATAATATTCTCAAAGTCTTATAGAAAGGGTAGTAAATGTCTTATTTAGGGATGGGCTTACCATCCTTATTTCCACATCTTGGGAAGCCTTGTGCCTCTGTAATCACCACTGTTCACTGTAAGAAGAGGCTTCCCTAGATGGGAGTATCCTTTGTCTGTGATCATAAACATAGATTCAGAAGGCAGTTTGCTTCAATCAGTGCTAAATTTCTGCCTGGGCCTATGACCTTCTCAGAGTAACATATACTCCTGTTATACTTCCTGTTAATTTGCTAAGAGAATGGCACTCCAGACCATCTGGAAGTCCTAGTGTCTTTTTGGGATGAGGGAACCATGAATCTTCCTTCCTGTTCTGACTTGAGTTTGTCATAATGAAGTCAAGCAAATCCACTCAACTCACAACCTCTAAGAGAACCTGCAATGGGGTCTTTGGAAATCAAGGAGCAGAGATGGGAAAGAGAGAAAGAAGATTCTTTTCTTGTGTGTGTATTTCTCCAAATGCTAGAGAAAGCGTGTTTTACAAGTGAAATCTGAAGTCCAGCACAGAAGATGTGGCATAGTTGAAATAGTGAGCTTTGCTTGTCAGAAAAGGTCATCTTGAACACGATACCCCTGAGCTTTTATAAGTAGGAATATAGGCTGCAACCCAAATAAAGAAACTGTTTTGTAAACTCTTCTGAACTTAGTGAAAATCAGAGTCAACTAATAGTAAGAATGTTTAATAACAGCTAGCCCCTCCCAAACCAGGCATAAACATGACAACACTTTATGCTCATCAAAGTTCATCCCTGCAATGTCTCATTGTGGTTAGATGGGCTCTGGCATCCCTATAAAGTGGCCAGGTGCACTGGATTGGGGGCAGAACACTGCAACAGTGTTCTCTTTGTTCAACACTATTGAATTTCCCAGCATAGCATTAGTGTCTCAGGAAATCCTTCTCAAGAAGTTTTTTCCAGCCTGCAGCCAGTAGTGTATTCCAAACATCTGAATGAGTTGAAGAGCTACCCTTGGTCTGAAGTTGCTTGTCCTGGCATACGCATGTCTTATTGCTTCTTACTTTCCACATAATTTGTCTCTGCCCCAAGACAGAAATGTCTCTCACTATTGTGTGGTTTACCCCAAGACTGAAAAATAATGAATTTAGCAGGAAGCATATCTTATAATGTTTCCCCATGATTCTGTTTGTTTTTTTCCACCATAGCCATGTGATTTTCAGCTGTGTCATCATTAGGGATGTTTCTTTGATTTCCCATGCAACACTTGGCATTGGTTTCAGCCTTACTGTTTGAAATCTCTTGGAATTTAAAGCAAAACCACAATCAAAACTGACTTTGGCAAGCACACTTCTCACACAGGCAGATTGCTTGTTTTCCTTCAAAGGTGTCTATGGGGTTGGGAGATGGATCTCTGGGCAGTGCAAAGTTCTCTCAATAGGTGTGAGGTATGCTCAAAGACAGTGTGAATACCAGGCTTTTTAAAACTAAAGGAAGTCAGGCAATCTGAAGAGGTATGCTAAAAGTCAATTATTGTCTGTTAGCTCCTGGAGTTCACTAAACAAAGCATTAGGCAATTGTCTTCTGAAGGACATGTTTGGGTAATTTCTGGTACATTTGAAGTAGAATAGCACAGTAATACTTTTAGTTACATTCCCAGAGTATTATTTGGATTTTCATAGTTTAACATTTATAGGCAAATATTATCAAATGTCTTGATTTTGCTGATTAGCATTTTAATTTTTTTCATTAAAATTTTATTTAATTCTGTATGTATTTTCTCTCATAATTCTTCTCCATTATTTAGCTGTTAAGAAAGGCATTTGTTGGAGAATAGGAAACATATTCATGCAACAGTTACACAGAGAAGAAAACCCTCTGTGAATAGGAGGGGAGCTTGGGAAGTTGAGAAATCTAATGCCTTATCTTCCAAGCCATCCATTAGCAGTACTGCCGGCCACACATTGCTGCTTCCCTTGAACACTGGTGTCAGGATGGACAGGCTGGGTATTTGAAAGCCTCTGAAGAATCTCCTTCCCCTATTTTGGGTTTGGTCCAATTGAAAACAGGATGGTTGCTTGGTCATGTCAACATACCAACTCCTGAGTGACAGTCCTCATCAGATCTTGACCTGCTTGAGCCAGTCTTTCTGTAGAGTACCTGGCAGGGTTTTTATCAAGTCAGGAGGTTGAAGCAGAAGCTGGTCATCTTGGGAATTTGTCACTTTTATTTTCTAATTATGGCCCCTCTCCCTATCTATCTTCTGATTCATGCATTTTCCTTCTCTAGATATGACAGCTCAGCAGAGATATCCAGCTGAATCTTTAAAAATACAAGATCCTTTTAAAGGATTACAGGCCACAGCTAGGCCTGTCAGGTTCCTGTACAGTACTTCTGTTAGATGGTACACCTTGAAACCTCATAATATTGTCCATCCTTTGAGCTTTTCTTTCTCTTAAAGCTTTTAATGTACCTCTGAGCTTTTATTGAGACTAAAAATTTCTACCACTACTTTCTAGAACACTTTGACCCATGTTTGCTTTAACTGAAACTTCCCTCTATCCATGGACCTTTCTCCTCCTTCTTGGTTTTCAAAGGAATGCTGTTCGTCTTTCTAGACTCACATCAGCTTTGGCAGAAAGAAGATCATTATTCTGGGCTTCCTCTCTTCACTTCTAAACTCTTATTTTCCACTTTTCTATAACTAAACCAGCAACAACCAGAACCCACTCTGCCCCTTGATATAGGACCACTATTGATTGACCGTCACTTCCTGTAGGCTAATGCACACTGGCATCTTGCTCATAAATGCCTCTCTGCTTCAAATCACATCACTGTACTGTGCAATTTTAGAGCTCATAGGGGTTTCTATTCAGCAACAAATTTCTTGAGTTCCTTAAAGTGCAAGATTTATGCTGCCTTTACACATCATCTTTATCTCCCCCAACTACGTTATAGACACTGAATTCTGTTCAGTGATTGCTTTGCTGTGGGTTAAATATTTACTATATACCAGGCCAACAAGCTATAACTTTAGATTTATTGTTTCATTTAATTATGAAATCAACTCTATTAAGTAGATGCTGCTATAGTCTCCATTTTTTTGCACTTAGAAAGTTCACTTTAACTTACTGGATAGTTTCATATTTATTTGCTTTATAGTTATTAAGCACTTGTACAAGAACAATTTATATTCACTTGACATATATTATGGGATAGTTCTAGTAGGAATAGCTGCAGATACAGAAAAGATCAAGAGATGTGTCCCTACTTTGAAAGTGGCTAATGAGGGCTGGAGAGATGACTCAGCCGTTAAAGGCGAGTCTCATGAAAACTGTTCCTCGGGGAGTAGAATTGAGGTCATTTTCAGATCAATTTCTACATATATTTTATATGAATTGTATAGTATCTTCAACACTTGGGTCTTACCTTCAGTTTCTGAGAGGCAACCAACAGCAATGGTAGCAATAGCCTGTATTATAGTCTCCATTTTAATGAGAAGGAAACTCATGTTTGAGTAAATTACTTAAGATCAAAAAAGAGAATGGTAGAGCTTATTAAACATATTAAAAGATGTGTCAAGTTCAAGGTTTTGGTTGGTATAGCATATTCTCAGCATGATCTCTGACCCTGCCTCCTCCCTATGTATTCCTTTTAACTCCCTTCATAATGGCTAATGTGGACTCTTAGCTTCTTGTTTTTTTTTTTCTTTCATACATATGACTTCTCTCCATTTTTTTCCTATTATCCTTTATGCTTTTCTCACAGGTACCCAGAGAGTCTCTAACTTACCCCATAAGTGGGTTACTGAACACTTCAAAGAAAGATCACCAAAGTGTAGACAAGAAAAATTTTGCTTCCCTAACTTAAGTATGAGTTTAAAGTGACTCTTTACTCTTCTAAAACAAATGATCTGATTTAAACCTCAGGTTGTTATACCACCTTTAGGTTTATAAATCAGTGTAGAAATTCTTTTTTTCTGAAGTCAAAGAATCTGATTCCCCTCAAATTCACATATATTAAAATGAAAGGTGGACCTGCAAATACAAGGAGGAGGAGCTTCTCTTGGGATTGACAGCCAAGCTCACTGTCATACAGTAAAGTTTGAGTTGGTTTCTGGCAGACGAAGGAGGTACCTGATTCATCCTCCTCATTACCCACTTCAAGACACCTTCATCTCTGCCAGTCTCTGGGTCTTTTGTGCACTGGAGAATCCACTTATTCCGTATGTAATGTGGGAACACAAACAGTGGCTAAATGATGTCTGCGTACGGAAGCTTTAAGCAGCTACCTAGACTCCATCTCATTGTGCTGCCAGCAACATCCACCATGACCATTCTCTTCAACCCTCAATTGATGATATACTGCTGCAGAGCCCTCTGTCTCTATCTTGTTTATTTCATTAATATCAGTTTCCAGGAAGTTGTCTGTAGGTATATTTGAGATGGGAGGAGAGTAATTGACTTCACCTTCTCAGATCCCTTGTGGGTCTTTATCTTCCTATTTTTCCTTACTTTCCAAGGCTTGGATTCCATCACTAAATTCTACTGATTTTGTTTGGTACTCATCTCTTAAACTTGCTCCCTAACTCTCACCTATACTGTATTAGTAGTGATTCATAATTGGTCCCATTGTGGCTCCCAAACATTGCAATGCTTGCCTTCTAACACTCTGCTTCTGGGTTGATTCTTAGAGCAATGTTCTCAGCATGTTGTAGCCAATGCACTCTTCCTTAATTAAAGATGCAACCATATAGCTTCTTGTAAAGAAATTTTTCTTTAGTACTAATGTGAGGTATTATTTTCTAAAAATGTTAACTGGCCTACAAAATAATGAGTTTCATTATGCCATTTTCATATATAAACATATGAAGATTATGTATTTTTCTCATATTTACCCTCTCTCATCCCTTCTGCTCTTTCCTAGTCTCCTTACATTATTTTTGTGTCTTATAGAGCGGCCCCAATGATCTGGCCCCTTGGAGACACTCTAGACTCTTTAGCTACTTTTTTAAGGGCCCTCACCATGTTTTTATGTATTTTGAGAAGCTCTTTTTGTTCTTAATTTCCTTCTCCTTACTGGTTCACTTATCCAGCACTTAGTTATTCTTACTATATAAACTTAGAGATCCGATTTTCTTTTTTCCTTCCTGAGCTAGATAGGTACCACGATACGCTTCCATATACTCTCAACACACCGCCTTCTTAATACCATTCTTGATTGTGAGATCTTGGAAGTCAATTATTATGTCAGTTTTGTAGATAGATTTTTTCTTTGGACCATCAGCTCACAAGAAACTTACTATTAATTATGAAAGTTCAGCCCTAACTTAGACTTGTTGCTAACTAATTCTTACAACTTAAAGTAACCCAAATCTTTTAATTAATTTATTTTTTAACATGGCTTGGTTACCTTGACTCTGTATTGCCCATCTACTGCTTCTTCCCAGTGTTCTCTCTCTGCCTAGAGGTCCCACTTATCAAAACTGCCTCACTAATGGCTGTTCACCATTTTATTATACCAGTTCTAGCAATACATCTTCACAGTGTACAAATATCCTACAACAGAGCTGATTATCAGGAAGTTGTTACAAACAGAATTAGATAGAAAATCACTAATTTAGAACTTCCTGTTTCCAGTGACACAAAGTGTAAGAGAAAAATTAATTAATTAATTTTCACAAAGTATTCATATTTTTAATAATAGCCGTTTGCCTCTGAGAGTTTTTTTTTTTTTGCCAGAAAATTGCTATACTAGCTTTTGTCATAAGAACTTTAC
>PVIH01015038.1:37476-51387 GCA_004025045.1 Sigmodon hispidus
TGGAAAAAAAAATTCAGAGGGAAAGATGAACACAAAGAAAATATAGGTGTAGCAATCTTATTTGTATTTCTTCCCTTGATAAGCCATGCTTATCATTCTTATCCTCTGTATAGTTATTGTTAACTCTTCCACATTTTAAATTCTTTTTACTGTGTTTTTTTTTGATAAATACAAAATAAAGAAGGAAGAAAAAAAAAAGAACTTTACATACAATAACTTTGTAATGGGGTCCTTCAATATAGTTAAAATAGTAAGGTTGATAATGCTTCTAATTGGGAGAGTGTGGAATTACTGTGTCTTTCATACATTCTTGATGCCCAAATAAATTAGTAAAATAACTTAAAAATAGTTTTAGTAATTTCTTAATTAATTCTAGTTTTCTCACTTCACAAATGTGGATGATAATGCTCACATTCCTATCTTATTTGTAATGTTCCCAGATGAAAAATAATCAATTTTTCCATCATCTTTACCATTGGATAAATAAGATATTTTATATATATATATATATATATATATATATATATATGTTGAAATAGTATGCTATAGTGATGTAGCTGGTCTGGAGATATACTCACACTCATGGCTATATAGAAACATGACAATAGAGATGTCAGATCATGGTCCTTATATAAGCATACAGACTTTATCAGCACAAGCACAGCATTTTGCTTTTTGTAAAATCTAGAAGGTCTCCTCTATTTACAATATAACTTAAATAGTCCTTCAAATAGAAGATTGTTAACTTGTTTTGTTTTGCAGCAGTCAACTACTTATCTAGTCTGAAAGTCTTACACATTCTTCCTCAAACTCTGCAAGGTCAGGTCTGTCCCAGCAATAGCTCACTCCCTAGTACCAACTTTTTATCTTAATTACTTTTCTATTATTGTGTTACAGTACTATAAGCCAAGGCAACTTATAAAAGTAGGAATTCAATTTGGTTTCATGTTTCCAGAGGTTTAAAGTACATGACAGTTATGGTAGAGAACCTGGCTGTAGGCAGATAGACATGGCATTTGAATCATAGCTGAGAGTTTACAACATATCCACAAGCATCTCACATACACACACACACACACGCACACGCACACGTACACTGAGAGAGAGAGAGAAAGAGAGAGAGAGAGAGAGAGAGAGAGAGAGAGAGAGAGAGAGAGAGAAACAGAGACACACAAAGAGTAACAGAGACAGAGAGTGCTAACAGCAAATGACATGCTTTTGAAACCTCAAAGCCCCACCCCCTCAATAAGACTGCAATAACTCTTCAAGAATAGTTCCAGCAACTGGGGACTGAGTATTCAAATATATTATCCTATGGGGCCTTTCTTAAATATCTTCATATCTTGCTATAGAATACTTGCCCTTTAATATTTCTCGCTGCTCTTTCACAATAGTCAGGGAGTGGAAACAGCCTAGATATCTAGCAGATGATGAATGAATAACAAAAATACATTTCTAAAATATATTTAATTGATAATAAAAATGAAATTAAGAAATTTGCAGGTAAATGGATAAACCTGGAAGCTGAAATAACCTAGATACAGAAAGACAAACATTGTATGCCATTGTTTTCCTTCTAGGTTAACATGTTCATTGATTTTGCCATTGTTCTGCCTCAATTTATGTAGCCATTTCCAAGAGAGACCGTTTCACAGCTGACTTCTGGGTATTCTGGCTCTTATAATCTTTCTTTCCCCACTTCTACAATGTTCTCTGAGCTCTGTTAGGGCTTGGCTCCCCACAAAATGCTGATCTCTGAATTGGGTTCAGTTATTGTTCCTTTGCGGAAGCCTCCACTTGCTGTAGAGAGAAGCTTCTTTAATGAGTAGTAATTATACTGAACCAAGAGAGGTGGCTTCCCCAGAAAGAGTTCAAGCCAAGTGTCAGGAATGAGGCCTGGAAAGGTGGCCTGTGTCCCCTTCCCTCCATCTTTTTCACTATCCTTCTTTAGAAAGAGAATAGTTTAGGTTAAGATTAAGAGAAAAATAAATATCTCAAGGGGTTTACAGGACTTGAGAAAGTCAAACCTCAGCAAAGACAGCACTGAACCTGCACCTTACATTATTTCTTGGAACTGCAAAGAATGAGTGGACAGGAAGAAACATTTACTTTTTCTTTGATTTTGTATCTTAATGAAGATGTAGTCTCTGAAATAAAACACCCCTGGTCATCCTCATAATCTCAGATTATGCTTCCTCAATGTTACTTTCCTTAGGGATCTATGTTTAGTTCTCAAGGCAACAGGAACCACTCTCTTACATAGTGCCACTCTGCTAGTGTTAGCTGTAGGATTTCTTTTGTCCCCAATAGATGCCAAGCTCCACACAAACAAGACACATATGTCCCTTATTTGTTGCTCTATACCTAGTGAATAGCATGATGCCTGCTACTCAACAAGTATCTGTGGAATAAACAATATGTAAGTTTTCAAATGTGTCTTTAAGCCATATATCTCCTATTAATGTCAGTCTTGATGGAAAGTTGGTAGGGAAGAAAATGAAGCCCAGTCTTGTATTTAGAGCACCATGGGAGTTCTCAATGCAGAATTCTGACAAAGTAGAATGATTGCCATCTGATGGGAGCTTTCAGAAAAACCAGAACTCAGAATATTGATATGTTGACATACCTTTACAAAATTGTAGGTTAAAAACTTATGAGCAAGTATATTAAATTCTGTATATGTTCTTTTCATTTACCAAAGAGATAATAATGTTATTATTCTTCTGAAGTTAGATAACAAAGCTAATGAAATATGGACTGTATGTTCATAAAAGTAGCTATTATCAAAGGGTTCCTGAGAATTACATTGTTGAGTAAATTACATTTGGTGTAGAAGGAGATCAGCTGTGACTAATCTGAGCCTGCTTTTCCACATTATTTCTTGATTTATTTTTCTTATGTCCACCAAACAAAATAAGCTTTCCTTCTGAGTGATTGTGATCTATGTTTTAATTTGAAACAATTTCTTTGCATTCCAACTGAGTAGCTTGTGTAACAAGAATAGGATTATTATTTTTTCATCAACTGCAGCACTATTGGTATTAACAATAAAAGATAAGACTGGAGGCTTCATGATATTCTTATGCTTGCATGTTACAAAAAATATTTTTTTGCAAGGAAATATGACCATAGGCTCTACACCTTTAATTCTACTTTACAATTTTATTGTTTGAAATTCTTTTCAGTGGAACCCAACTCATGCCCTGAGTCCATACAGAATAGGAAACATATGTTCTCACATAACAACAATGTTGTTTATCAACAGCAGCCAGAAGTAAGCTGAGAAGATAATTTGATTTGTCATGTAAATACTGCCATGACGAATCCCATAACATAAATTAAAAGCAAAAGCAGCAAATAAAACAATCATAATAAAACAGTTTTTGTAGCAGGTGTTTATTATAATCTAAAAGTCAATAATAAATAAATAACTCTGACAAAAAAACTGGGTTTCAGATCTGAGAGTGTATTTTTATAATAGATTTATTCTGCAATGCATGAAAGAAGTCATGGAGATGAGCAATTGGTGCCAATGATAAACAGAGTTCACTCTGGTGTACAGAGTGTGACTGATGGCTTTTCAATGTCAGGACATGTTTTTGGCCAAAGCACCACCTTGAAATCCATGAAGCTGGTCTCAGGGAACAATTTATTGGGATAATTCGTTGATGAAGTCCTGAGTTAGGTTCAGGATTTGTTTTTCCAAAGAAATGCTTGGTTTCCATGGAATGACTCCGGGGGGCACATTCATCCAGGTGGTTCCCATATCAACTGTGTGTTTTTAATAGTATGAATGCAACTACATGTTTTTTTTTTTTTTTTTGGTCTCCAGATAATGTGTCTCTCAAGCAGAGTGAGCAGCTCTACTGTGTTTCCTTCATTATGCAGACACTCACACACAGACATCATATATGTGTCTTCATTACTTGCCTATTCATTATGTGGTTGAGATGGATTCCATTTATGCAAAGACGTTTTAGTAAAAATACCATACATCTCTTCTAGGTGCTTTCGTTCATATTCTAAGCTCAGCTTACACATGAAATACCTGTTATGTGGCCAATATTCACTAAGCCCTTAGAGAATCAATTTTCTTAGCTTGTATGTCTATGTATTATTTAAATTATTATTCAAATTTGTTTTAAGAAAACATTTGAATAATGGCAGTTCTATTTCTTCTGGTATTTTAGAAAGTGTATGCAAACTGTTAATTTTTGAAAAACACAATTTCAGTGCAAAACATCTAGAAAAGTTTGTTTTTAGTAAGTAAACCCAAACTTGTCTTTTCAGTAAATAAATCTCATTTTTCTTCCTTCTTTTAATGTACATCAGCAATACTCTGCCTTTCCTTGTCTACATTCTAGGAGATTCAGATATAAAAACAATTTTAACATTTTATAATGATTTAATCAAGTAGCAATTCCTTAAAATAATAAATTTTCAGTTTATAAAACTAAAGACTGAAGCAACTGAACTAAAATTCTAGCGTGACAGATGGGAGTTAAATCATATCTTTGTCCCTGGGAGGAGATGTGACATTTCAAACTTCTAACTATCCACACTTGTTTCCATAGCCTGAAATCTTTTAAAATTGCTGTCTAGCAGGAGAATATCTGATAGAGCAAAGACATGCTGTGGTGATTTGAATGAGGAATGCCTTGAAGTTTTGTTTCCAGTAGTTGGTGGCACTGTTTAGGAGAAGTTTAGGTGGTGCAGTCTTGATGGAGGAAACGCATCACTGAGGATGAGCTTTGAGGTTATATAGCCTTGCGCACTTCCAGTTTGCTATGCCTGCTTTGTGTGTATAGCTGAGAGAATGTGGAGTTCTTAACATTCCTGCTCAGTTCACCATGCCTGCAACTTGCTCCTATTCCTTCTCTCTTTGATAGATTCATCCTTCTGGAAGCACAAGCCCAAATGAACTCTTCTTTCTATAAGTTCCTTTGGCCATGGTGTTTTATTATAGCAACAGAAAAGTAATAGAGTTATCATTGATCTTTCTGCAAGATTCAATCTAAAATGGCCTTTTAAGTCATCTGCATAGGTATCCACCCCCAGCCCCGGAAATCCATCTATGTCAGAGCCTTTAGAATACAGTTTAAGACCATCATACAACTAAGTTTTACATGATAGTCTTTGTGTTCATTGTCCATTCTCACCATGTAAAGGCGTTCTGCTCTGTAATGGGCCCTTTGTATATTATCCATTCTCATCTGATGATAGTGATTAGAATTTTGCTCTGCATGCCTCATCTGAGTTCTTTTCAGGGAGATCATAAAGAATGGAGAGCAGAGAGGTGGGACGGAAGAACAAAATCTTTGTGACACTAATGCTTAATGTATGAATGTATGCCTCAGTCTTATATGTTTTCTTTTCTTTTTTTTTTTTTTTTTGTTGTTGTGGTAATATAGCCCTTCCACACAAAAGCAAGAAAACTAATTAAGGCTTTATTTTAGCTCACAGTTTAAGTTTCAATCCCTTATGGAGGGCAAGTAGAGGCAGCAGGGGTTTGAAGTCATTTTACATTCATAGTTAAGAAACAAAGGGATGCTACTGCTATTGTGCTCAGCTCACTTTAAAAAATGACATAGTCCTATGTCTTGCTCAGGGAATGGTGCACCTAGAGATGAGGTGGGTCTTACCACATCAATTGATGTAATCAAGGTGATCTGTCAGGAGTATGGATAGTGACCAATTTCTAAAGTGAGTCTAGATCCTGTCAAATAGACAGATAACAGTACCCATCACAACATGTTTGGGTCTATTTTCTCTCTTTTACTTTAAAAAATTTCCATTTTATTGCCCTTCTTGCACATGTTTTTTGAGTCAGGGTTTCTTTATGATGTCTGTGTTGACCTCAAATTTGCAATCATTCTGTCTCAGCCATCCAAGGGTGCAATTATGAGCATGTGCCACCACTCTTGGCTGTAGTATATAACTTTTTATAACATTATTTTTTTTGGCAAATTGTCTTGGAAATAAATGAACTTGATTCTACTTCAGCTGTCTCCCTCCTTAGCAGAAGGGACATATATTTACTTAGTGAATAGAAAAAATGCCTGGCCAATGTGAATATTAGCTAGATTGAACTTGTCTATTCAGTTCACAAATATGTGTGTTTATAGCTTTTGGGAAAAAAACCTTCAAGAAATAAAAGAAATCACAATAGAGAAAAGTCTATGTTCACCAAGAGTAATGTGTTATACACTTCTGAAGTTTAGTAGAATTACGAAAGAGTGAAGTGGATGTTTTATCTTTAGAAACTGCCTTGCCTGCTATTGGGAGGTGAGTGAGAGCAAGAGACTAAGTTTGGCAATGGCAGTGAGAGAGAAGGGGTTGAAGTTTCAGAACAGAGTCAGGGCATTTCAGCCAGCCTTGGGAAGAATGGAAAGTTCTTTGGTCAGGGTCTAGCAAAGTTTGTTCAAAGTTTATTGCAACATTGACAGCCCTGATAACTATTATAGCAGAAGTACCAGTTCTGCATTAGTGAGCACTGCTTGAGATAAAGAATGACCAGTGACTGATAAAATGTGCTTTTATCTGGAGTGATTGTAATGATCTGATTGGACCTATAATCAGTGAGACTGTGATCAGGGAACATATTGGTGTGCCTTTCGGGACAATAAAGACATTTTTTCTTGGAATTAGGGCCCCCAAAAAACTTGCCTCAGGCCAGTGGCTTTGGGAATTTTTGTCTTGAGAATTTGTAAAATGAAACTGACAAACCATTGAGGGAAAGTTATAAAGACAAGTTTATTACAGATTCATAAATGGGAAAGAGAGAGGGAAAAAGAGGGGGAAGGGAGAGGGGAGGGAGATCACAGGAGAGACAGAGAGGGGAAGGGGGGAGGGAAAGAGAAAGAGAGGTCCCAGGAGGTTGTGTACCATTAGACTGTCTAGAGATTTTTAAAGGACTTATAGCAGGAAGTAGAGTAAGTTATAGGTGGGCCATGAACCCAGCTGAGTGTCCAGGTGTTTTTTCTGTTTCAGTCACATAGTCACATACAACTTTTAGGCAAAGGCACTCATTTAGGAGATAACAACACCATAACAGGAAACATTCTAGTATCTGTACTCTAGTTAGGACATTCTCAGAATTGATTCTTTGGGATTTCTGTCCTGCTTGACCAGTTTCTATGTCCAGGTCTCATCAACTGCACATGTTTCTTGTGAAACCTTTGGAATTGGTTCAGAAATCCAATTTCTATAGGGTGGAGACTCCCAACCCAGCATGTTTCGGTTCATGGACCCTCCTGGGTATATACCCTTGCACCTCAATGTACCTTTAGCTCTACTAAACTTTGGACTAGATTTTCCTAACTATAAGATCATGAATTCACTCCAGAAAACTTGACTACCCTTTGAGATGTAAGTCTTTTATAACCCAATAAATGCCTTTCTTAAGAACCTAGGGGCTGTTTCTTTGAAATATAATGATGGAGAAAGATGGGCCTCCCTATCTTCCAGTTCTGTGGGGAAAGGACTGAAACCCTTACAATAGGCAATTGACCTGCTGTCAGTTATGTGGCTTAGCCACACTGGCCACACTAGGCAGTCTTCCAGTATTTTTGCATTAGCTGAAGAAAGCATTTTTAAATGTTCCCATTTGATGTTTCAGAGGAATTCGGTCCATTTTTTTTCCATTGTTCCAGTAGCATTGAATAAAGTCTTCCTTGATATTTTTAGCAAGTGTCCAATACAATGTCTATTTCACAAAGAGACCAACATCTGCTTGAATATGCATACCGCTGTCTAAATCATGGCAGGGACCCCAGTGAAGCATCCTGAGACTGCACATCCACTGGCATGTTGGATGCCCATCTTTTGTGCTTCACAGGTGTCTAAGCCAATTGGAGCCTGTTATAAACTCTGGCTCTAAATGTTTGCCTGAACATAAGAACACCAGACCACCCCTCCCACTGAATATCCTTTTATGATAGCTTTATCCCACTATCTTATGAATAGTTTTCAGTTTTCTTCTGGAAGAACTAACATTCAACAAAATGCCAAGTAGACTCAGAAAATGAAAAGTGAGAAAAAGATGATGTGCTCCTTGCTCCTTTTCTCTTTTTCCCAGTCACCTGTCCTCCCCCTCCTTCCTCCTTTTCTTTCTTGCCCTATCCTTTTTCTCCTCTTTCCTATGTGATTTTTTGAGTTACTGTTCTATGGCTTCTGAGAGGCTCCTCTGGATTTGCCTTTATAAGGGGGCTACTTGTGCTGGGCTTGGAGTAATGAGCAGTAGTTATGGGCTAGCAATTGTATCAACACACAAAGGAGATAATTAGTACACTACCACCAAAGGACAGGATGTGTCATAGCATGATGCACTGAGTTTTAGTCTGCATTTTCAGCACTGGATACACACTGATCACTGGTAGCTAGAGGCCTCACTGGATAATTTGTCCTAGAGCAGGCTGGTTGCAGTTCTCTTATAGCTCCCACAAACACACAACTTGTGTATGATTCTGCATAGCATTGAGGATTAAATGTGAATACTTGTTCATTCTCTTTTGCCCATTTTCTTTAGAGATTTTTTTTTGGCACACCCACAGCTTTGGCTAAGCAGGATAATGGTGGTTGTTCCTTCTGAGGGCAGAATGTATTTTCCTAACTGTTACATGTTTTCAATGGATCAAACCAGGAAATATTCAGAACTCTACTGACAAGAGAAATACATAGAAGAAAAGAAAAGGCTTTTGGACTCATTTCCTTGTTTTAATGATCCATTAAATATAGGTCATATATTTGAAGGGAAGTACATTTAGTACTGGGGAAATTATTTCAAGTATATTATAACTAAAATTAAAACATATCTTGCCAGATAATGGATTGCTGAAAATTATTATGCATGCTTCACCTAAAGAGGAGCTGTCAAGATTTATAAATGAGTGCCACATTGTCTGAAATGCTCAGAGAATACAGGCAGTTTCCTTGGACTAATGCTAGCTCTTGGCTGGTAGTACAGAATAATTATATCTTCAATGGCAATTCTTCCAGGAATGTGCTTTCTGCATCTGCTTATTATAATGTTCTTCTCCCTTCCTTTTTTATTCACTTCTAACCTTTCTTTTCTTGTTTTAATATTTAGTCTATCTAATGATAATGATCAGTACCCTAGTGTAAGAGGATTTAGCCGAAGGATTTGGAGAGACAGGAATGGCATGTTCTATAAAGGTGACATAACTTTCATAAGAAAAGTGAGAACAGCATCCCTGGAATAATTCCAGGAATGTTTGCATAGAGTACAGATTCCAAAGAACTGTGATACTGAAAAAGAAATTTGTAAATAAACTGCCAGAAATTGGATTTTGGCAGAAATTCAGTTCAGTTCAGCAAAATTGCATAAAAGAAGCAGAATTTCAGTGCCATTGGAGCTGCACAGGTGAGTGAGATCTGGTTGTCCTTAAGGAATTTATCTTCAGAGTGGTCTTCTTATTCAGAAAGACTTTTCTTTTAATTTCTTTGTATTAAAATTATAAATACACTTTCTCATATTTTCCCTCCTTCTATGCCTTCCAGATCCTTCCTACCATTCTCTCTACCCAAATCCATGCTAGTGTTCCTTTTCTCTTTCTCTCTTTCTCTCCCTCCCTCTCTCTGTCTCCAAAAACAAACCAAATTAAGAGGAAATAGTATGACAAAACAAGCAAATAAAAAATCAAAAGCAAAAGTTCCCCCCTAAAAAAAGTAAGTCTCAGAAAAAAAAACACAATAAAAAATTAGGGAGTTTGTTTGACATACACTCCTGGACAAGGGGCCTGCCATGGAGTGTGGCTGATGTACCCAGTAACAGGATGAACAAGAGCTGTACAGGTTCAAACCAGACACAGTACCAGCAATTAGAAAGGGAGGGAAGAGGGTACAAACTCCACCCCAACCAAGAAGATATTTGTAACTGACACCTGCTGTGAGAGGGAAAACAAAATCTTTTCTCAGTGGCAAGGATGACATCTTGTCATGTCAAACTTGGAACTTACTGAAACGTACTAAGTTGTCTTACTGGAATATATATGTGATGTCAATTACATAATGAAATGGGTAGTTACTCAATGCAAGAAAACTGCTATAGAAATCAGTCTAAACATCTTCCTCGGCACCATTATGTCCTTTTAAAAGTACTTCTCAAGTTTTTTCTTAGAACTCATGGGTCTTGTTCAAAGGCATCTTATATTTTTGGTTGTGAGCCTAGCCTTTAATGGCTGAGCCATCTCTCCAGCCTCAAAGGCATCTTTCAAACAAAAAGCAAAACAAAACAAAAACTACTTCTTGGACTATTGAGAGCTTGTGTTGCCCTGACTCCTTAACAGTGTTCATTTGCTTTACCATACTTTGTTTTCTCTCAATTCTATACAGATACAGTGAAACAGGAGAAGGTCCAAAATATAGACACACACACACACACATACACACACACACACACACACACACACACACACACACACTTACTGTACCATTCTAAAATCTGTGTTATTCTTACCATATGTCATGCTTCAGAAGCATGAGCTTGCAGCAATTGGACACACAGCTCTGGGAATGGGATACGGACCTGTGCTCTGGGAACTGTGCCCTGACAGGAGGTGCGGTAGGCTTGGTTTTGCTAAGTGTATGATTGGAAGTTGGCATTTAAAACATCTTTTCTGATCACTTTCAAATTCAATTTACATTATCTGTGAGGCCAAAATATATGTGACTTTTAGAAAATGTTTATCTTCTTGTTCTAGGTGTACCAAGTCTTTCTCTGTACCACCAGCTCCAAAATAAGGACAGGAATTGCTGTGGAACTATGCTCTTTTACACTGTAAATATTCGTCACTGTAAACATTGGTTTAGTAACACACTAATTAGCCAGAAACTAGATAGGAAGTAGAGGCAGGGTAACCAGACTAGGAAAATTCTGGGACTCCGAAGAGCAGAGAGGCAGATGCCAGCATGACACAGAGGAGATGAGAATGCTGCACTGAGAAAAAGGTACCAAGCCATGTAGCTAAACTTAAATAATAAATATGGGTTAACTTAAAGTATAAGAGTTAGCTAGTAATATACCTGAGCCAAACAGCTTGTAATTAATATAAGCCTCTGTATGTTTATTTGGGGTGAAATGGCTGTGAGACCAGTCTGGCGGGACAGAGAAACTTCTGACTACAAGGGAGATATCTTAAATTATGAAAGCATGGCTTTAGCTTAAGCTTTTTTCTAACTAAGTCTTATAACTTGAATTAATCTACATTCTATTCTGTTGCATTGTTCATTATCTCTTCACACTGCTCATTCTGCTTTCTCCACATTTGTGTCCCTGCCTGTCTTCTTCCCGAGAGTCCTCTTTGTCCCCGGGTCTCACTTAAACTCTTCCTGCCTAGCTATTGGCCATTCAGCTCTTTATTAAACCAATCACAGTGACACATCTTCACACAGTGTAAAGGAACATTCCACAACATCTGGGTTTATGTAGTACCACAAAGTGAGGGAAGGCAAAGATTAGTAATTAATGTGTGAGGTATTTATTATGTATTAGATAATTTATAATAATAATGATAAATATAATTTAGCAATAACAGAAGGATATAATGCCCAGAAGCCCATATTTTTTAGCCCTGAACCTCATCTTTCCACATTCATGGTTTATATTAATTCTGTGGACGTTGCTGGTAGTTTGGGCACCCCCTAGCTTGTACTGTTAGGAACTAATGTCAAAGGTTAGGCAAATTCTTGTTTATCTAGGAAGTGTGGATGGGGTAATGAGAATTTCCAATGACTCAAAGGCCTTAATTAAATAACTTAATTTGTGATTACTGGGACCAGTGAATATAAAGTCAATCTCATTTTCCACAACACTGGCTATGCAAGAACACTGCCCTAAGGGAAACAAAGGCTCTATTTAGCACCTACCTACCAACTCTGTATTCCTATCTGATTTCAGTGATCACTGGGGTTCCACTGATCATTATTCAGAAACAAGTGTGTAGTTTTCACAACTGATAAACACAATGACAGGCATGCTGTTGTTTATCTGTTCAGTATGATACTCTGGCAATGAGTGTTATTTTGAGCCCTGGTTCATCACCATGTGTTAGCATAGTAAAAAATTACAATGAGGATGTGTTCTCAGTATACACCATGGAAATGTCTTTTTGGTCACAAAAAAAAAGACCATGGATCATAATTTACAGGCTACACAGGCATTCATGCAACTGTCTCCACCACAGATTCTGCTGCTTCAGAGTTGTGGAGAGCCAAGGAGAACCACGTCACTATTTCCATTTTTCCATTGCCCAGTGAGAGAGGGTTGCCACAATCTTGGCTCCATTTTCTCCCCTCCTCTGATACTGTGGAGTACCCAGCCCTTCTGCTCTCAGCTAGAGTCTGATTCTGCTCTGGACCTAATCTCTTTAAAAACAACTTTGTGTGGATTTTTCTACAGGTTTCTCAGTGTGAAATTTCTACTTTAGCCTTGACATTTACAAAGGATGTTAACAAATTCTTGTTTCTTTTCAGGAGGACAGGACATGTGCTAGGGGATATGGGAAATGAACCAATGCTATCTACCAGATTCTTATAAATATTTTTAAAATATGTATTTATAAACATATTTCTTTTAATTTTTGTTGATTATATATTAACACTTCTCAAACTTTCTGTAGAAAATGGCCTGTTGTAAGGTAAAATTTCCAGTCAGATGCAAGACAATACATTAAAAAAAATAGTAAAGGTTTGTGGACATGTCAAAGCTTTCTGTAAAATTTCAACTATCTATAATTGGGTCATTGTCAATAGTCACTCTAACTTGCAAACTGTATTTGGAGGAGAATAGTGTTATTTATTTTTCCTTATTACATTCAGTTATTATAAGCATAATTCTTTATTATTCTTATTCCCATTTTATCACAAAATAGCCTGAAGGTGTTTCAATGCAAAACAAACCTAGAGTAGTTATTTAGAAAATAAGAAAAAACAAAACCTTGCTGTTTATAAAGGTACTATGATGTCTGGGGTCAGACACAGTTAAACCCTGACTAACACATATTCTTACTAACATGCTTAGAATTAATCAGTATTAATCATCTTAAACTAGGATAATTATTAATATATTTTATTGCATTATTTGTTACACACTGCTTTTTACATGGTGACTATTCATTTAAAATTCTTTTATTTTCTGAAATTCAGCATCCTGTGACTATTTCATGTAAATTATAACTGAATCATTACTCTTAATTTCCTGCGACTGTGACACAAACATAACCATGCATGTACGCTGAGGTCCACAGCTCAGAGCTGCGCCTCTAAGAACTTTGATGAGGTTTTGGTCTTTTCACTTTCGGTGGAGCCAAGAAATCTGATGTGAATCATGTGGTGCATCCCTCTTCCTGCATTTTGATTTAATATTTATTTGGAATAATTTAATGGTCAGTTATTTGTTCTCCTCAGGAGAACTGATGTGCTCAGTTTTTGTATGTTCAATGTTTGTGGTAGCTGTGCTTAAGAAACCAGTTTTTATTATTATTGTTAAGATACCTACCCAAGGAAATTATTTTCAAGCAGGAACATATTTTGGGGGGCTCACAGTTAATCTACTTCGGCTCTCTTATTTCTAGGCTGTTGTGAGGCAGAACAACAGGGTGTGGAGCATGTAAATGCAGATTGTTTCTCTCATGCTGGTCACAAAGCAGAGAGAGACTGTCAGGGAAGGATGAGCTTGGATCAAGATGTGAACGTTTTCTACACACTTCCTTCCAGTTATGCCAACACCATTTGTTAAATAAGCTATCTTTTTTCCATTGAATGTTTTGGGCCTCTTTGTCAAAAATCAGGTGTTCATAGGTTTTTGGGTTAATGTCTGGATCCTCAATTCTATTCCATTGGTCCACAAGTCTGTTTTTATGCCAGTACCAGGCTGTTTTTATTACTGTAGCT
>PVIH01015039.1:0-51182 GCA_004025045.1 Sigmodon hispidus
AATGGAAGTTTCCAGAATTATGAGGGACTAGTGTACAATATCAGAACTTTATTCATGCTGTAAATCTGTCTAAACAGTTGTCAAGTTATCTTTTAGGAAACTGGATTGGTGAATTTGAAAACTTGACGGCCCAGCTGAGAGTGACCATGGTGATCGTGAATTCTACCGGAGTGGATGAGGACCTGGCAGAAGGACTGGCATCCTGGTTCTCCGCCACTATGGATCACCAGAAAGAGTGGGTGGGAATGGGAGCTCTGGTGAGCCTGATGGTGCTGATATTCCTAGTTTGCCTGTGGTGCATTTGCCGTGTTAGGTTCCTTCAGGGTCGCGATGCAGCCATGGTTGTCCAAGCATTTTTCAGCCATTGGAGTCGATCAGTCCCCCTAAGCTTGCTTGGCCTCCCTAAAGGAGAAGCCTTAAGAATGTTTTACAGGATGCGAGGCTTAGCACTGCACATGAGTACTCTGGCTTATGGGAACTCATGAGGAGTATGTCTGGTTGCATGCAGGTTGACACCCAACTGCCTGCCTCTGTGAAAAGGGTGTCGGACAGGTCAGGGATTGTCTGGGTGGATGACACCGGGAGCGATACTTGTACATGTTCCTTTTGCACTTCAGAGACTAGACCTCTGCTTCTGCCTGCCTTTTTTAATAAAGATGGCGCCGGTTTCCGCCTTCAGCCCTCCCAAGGGCTAGTGCTCTTGGGAGTAAACAACTCCTTTTTTGGCTGTAGGCGAGGATGATGGCTTGCTTCCTGCATCCTAGGACCTATGGGCGATGTCCACGTAGCTTACTGGGGTTGGAGGCCCAGAGGGTATTTAGCCACGAGCGGGCTTCCCCCCGGGGTCAGAAGTGAGAAGTTAGAAGATTGTTAAAAGGTCCTGAATAAACGGCTGGAGAGAAGAATCCTGACTCGCGTTCTTCCTTGCTGGCGAGGTTGGGCGCGACACACACTAACATCCAGCTGTGCCAACACCATTTGTTAAATATACTATCTTTTTTCTATTGAATATTTTGGGCCTCTTTGTCAAAGATCAGGTGTTCATAGGTTTTTGGGTTAATGTCTGGATCCTCAATTCTATTCCATTGATCCACAAGTCTGTTTTTATGACAGTACCAGGCTGTTTTTATTACTGTAGCTCTATAGTATAACTTGAAGTCAGGAATGGTGATACCTCCTGAGATTCTTTTGTTGAGCAAAATTGTTTTGGCAATCCTGGCTTTCATGTTATTCCAAATGAAAATCAGTATTGTTCTTTCAGGGTTCAAAAAATATTGTGTTGGGATTTTCATGGGCAGTGCATTGAATCTGTAGATTGCCTTTGGTAGAATTGCCATTTTTACTGTATTGATCCTACCTATCCAGGTACATGGGAGAGCTTTCTATTTTCTGATATCTACTTCAATTTCTTTCTTCGGTGATTTAAAAGTTTTGTCAAATAGATCTATTACTTCTTTGGTTATAGTTACTCCAAGGTATTTAATACTATTTGCAGCTATTATGAAAGGTAATGTTTCCCTTATTTCTTTTTCAGCTCTTCTATCTTTAGTGCATAATAGGGTTACTGATTTCTTTGAGTTAATCTTGTATCCTGCTACATTGCTGAAGAAATTCTTCAGCCGTAGAAGTTCCTTGGAAGAATTTTGTGAGTCACTTCTGTATACAATCAATCATATCATCTGCAAATAGAGATAGCTTCACTTCTTCTTTTCCAATTTGTATCCCTTTAATCTCTTTTTGTTCTCTTATTGCTTTAGCTAAAACTTCAAGAATTATATTGAATAGGTAAGGGGAGAGAGGACATCCTTGTCTAGTTCCTGATTTTAGTAGGACTGCTTTGAGTTTTTCTCCATTAAGTTTGATATTGACTTTTGGCTTCTTGTAAATTGCCTTTATTATATTTAGGTATTCTCCCTTTATTCCTGACCTCTCCAGGGCTTTAATCATAAAGGAGTGTTGGATTTTGTCAAAGGCTTTTTCAGCATCTAAGGTTATGATCATGTGGTTTTGTTCCTTTAGTTTGTTTATATGATGGATAACATTTACAGTTTTTCATATGTTAAACCAGCCCTGCATTTCTGCGATGAAGCCTACTTGGTCGTGGTGGATGATATTTTTTATACATTGTTGTATACGGTTTGCTAAAATTTTGTTGAGAAGTTTAGCATCAATATCCATGAGGGACATTGGTCTGTAATTCTCCTTCTTTGTTGTGTCTTTGAGTGGCTTGGGTATTAGGGTAATTGTGGCCTCATAAAAGGAATTTGGCAATATTCCTTCAGTTTCTAATGTGTGAAATAGTTTGAGGAGTAATGGTAGTAATTCTTCTTGAATGTCTGGTAGAATTCTGCACTGAAATCATCTGGACCAGGGCTTTTATTTTGGGGGAGACTTTTAATGACAGCTTCAATTTCCTTAAGGGTTATAGGCCTGTCTAGGTAATTAATATCATCTTCATGTAATTTTGGTAGATGGTACCTTTCCTGAAAGCTGTCCATTTCTTCTAGGTTTTCCATTTTTGTGGAATACAGATTTTCAAAGTATGATCTGATAATTCTCTGGATTTCCTGGGGGTCTGCTTTTATGTCCCCCTTTTCATTTCTGATTTTGTTGATTTGAACACTCTCTGTCTGTTTTTTGATTAGTTTGGCTAAGGGGGCTTATCTATCTTGTTGACTTTCTCAAAGAACCAACTCTTAGATTCATTGATTCTTTGTATTGTTCTATTTGTTTCAATTGTATTGATTTCAGCTCTAAGTTTGATTATTTCCTGCCATCTACTCCTTCTGGGTGACTTTGCTTCTAACTGTTCTAAGGCTTTCAGCTGAGCTGTTAGGTCTCTAGTGTGGGATTTCTCTAGGTTTTTCATGTAGGCATCTAGCACTATGAATTTTCCTCTTAAGACTGCTTTCATTGTGTCCCACAAGTTTGGATACGTTTTGGATTCATTTTCATTAAATTCTAGGAAGACTTTGATTTCTTTCTTAATTTCTTCCTTGACCCAGAGATGGTTCAACTGAGTGATGTTTATTTTCCATGAGTTGGTAGGCTTTCTTTGATTTTTGATATTGTTGAACTCTTACTTTAGGCCCTAGGGGTCCGATATGTTACAAGGGATTATTTTCATTTTTTTGTATCTATTGATATTTGCTTTATGACCAATTATGTGGTCAGTTTTGGAGAAAGTTTCATGAGGAGTTGAGAAATATGTATATTCCTTTGCATTTGGTGGAAGCTTCTGTAGATATCTATTAAATCCATTTGCATCATTACCTCTTTTAGACTCCTTATTTCTCTGTTGAGTCTCTGTCTGGTTGACCTACCCAGGGTTGAAAGTGGGGTATTGAACTCTCCCACTATTAGGGTGTAAGAATTGATGTGGGATTTGAGCTTTAGCAGTGTTTCTTTTACATAGGTAGGTGCCCTTATATTAGGGGCATAAACATTCAGGATTGAAATCTCCTCTTGACCAATTTTTCCTTTGATGAGTAAGTAATGACCATCTTGGTCCCTTTTAATTGCTTTTAGCTTAAAGTGTACATTGTTAGCTATTAGGATGGCAACCCCCGCTTGTTTCTTAGGACCATTTGACTGGAAAATCTTTTCCCAACCCTTTACTCTAAGCCTGTGTCTGTCTTTGCGGTTGAGGTGTGTTTCCTGTAGGCAACAGAAGGTTGGCTTCTATTGTTGTATCCATCTTGTTAGTGTGTGATGTTTTATAGGAGAGTTGAGCCCATTGATATTAAGGAATATTAGTGACCACTGATTGATATTTCCTGCCATTTTTGGTGATAACTTGTTTGTATTTCCTTTCTCTGGAATATTCTTTTGTGGAGTTATTGATTGTTTGTGCTTTCATGGGTGTATCTGGGGTCCTTATGTTGGAGTTTTCCCTCTAATACTCTCTGTAGTGCTGGATTGGTAGATAGATATTGTTTCAGTCTGACTTTGTCATGAAATATCTTGTTTACTCCATCTATGGTGATTGATAATTTTGTAGGGTATAGTATTCTAGTTTGGAAGCCATGCTCTTTTAGCATTTGTATAACTTCTGACCAAGCCCTTCTAGCTTTCATCGTTTCCATTGAATAGTCACGTGTAATTCTGATGGGTCTGCCTTTATATGTAAATTGGCCCTTTTCTTTTGCAGCTCTTAAAATTTTTTCTTTGTTCTGTATGTTTTGTGGCTTGATTATTATGTGGCATGCTGACTTTTTTTGGGGGGCCATATCTATTTGGTATTCTGTAAGTTTCTTGTATCTTTATAGGCATTTCCCTCTTCAGGTTAGGGAAGTTTTCTTCTATAATTTTATTGAAAACATCTGTGCCTTTGAGCTGGTATTCTTCTCCTTCTATTCCTATTATTCTCAAATTAGGTCTTTTCATAGTGTCCCAGATTTCCTGAACATTTTGAGTTATAGATTTTTTGGTTTTAGTATTTTCTTTGACTGATATATCTATTTGAGCTACTGAGTCTTCCACTTCAGAGATTCTATCTTCCATCTCTTGAACTCTCTTGGTTATGCTTGTATCTGTGGTCTAGCTTTTTTCTTCAGATTTTCTATTTCCATCTTTGCCTCATTTTGTGCCTGTTTTATTGCTTCTATTTCAGCTTTTAGTTCCTGGCATGTTTCTTTCATAGATTTGTTCATCTCTTCCAATTTTTTGTTTGTATTTTCTTCTATTTCTTTAAGGCAATTTTTCATATCTTCTTCGAGAGCTTCGATGATAGTCATAAAGGAATTTTTAGTGTTGCTTCCTTCCGTTTCCTCTTTATTGCTCAGTTCAGGTCTTGTAGTTGTAGGACCGCCACTTTCTTCTGGAGTTAACTTGTTGTTCTTTATATTATTATATATATTTTTGCACTTGCATCTGCCCATGGCTTCAGTGGTTCATGATTAGGTGGCTCCTGGTCAGTTGTAGCACGCGGTCTCGTGTGTCTCCTGTAACCTCTGAACAAAAGGTCTGCTCAATCTCTACCTCTGCTCTGGGCAGGGGACTGAATTTCAAGTCCTCAGTCCTTTTCTGTTTGAGCAGTTGGAGGTAGGGTGGCCGTGCAAGTTCCCTTAGCAGCAGCTGGGGGACCCTGACAGCCAATGTTTATCTCTGTCCGCTACAGAGTATGTGGGAACACGTTCCACAGACATCACCTGGTCCCGCAACCGGAATCTGACCATAACACAATTTTCCCTGGTAGGGATTCAGGCACTGGGGCCTGCTGAACCCACCTCACCTTTGGGCAGAGTCTGAGTCTGTCTTTCAGAATCCTCAGTCCTCTGTTTGAGAAGCTGGAGGCAGGTGGTCGTGAAAGTTCCCTCAGCAGCAGCTGGGGGGACCCTGACAGCCAAAGTTTATCTCTGTCTGCTACAGAGTGTGTGGGGATACGCTCCACAGACAGCACCTGGTCGGTCCCGCAACCGGAACCTGATCGGAACACAATTTTCCCTGGCAAGCCTGAACTATTTATTTATTTATTTATTTATTTATTTATTTATTTATTTATTTATGATAATGTCGTTTAATCTGCCAAATATACAAGTTTAATTTGAGGAGCATGTCCTGTCTGGGTGATGCACAGTAACCAGAGGTTTCTTGAAATGATCAATGGGTAGGGTTAAAAATGGCCCCTAGCCCTGACCAGGTGGGTGAGAAGGGGGCAGAGCAGGTAAAAGAGAAGAGGCCTTATTGGACGGAACTGGCCAGGCACAAACCTTAGACCCTTAGGGGCACAGGCTTCCTGACAGCCTCTCTGAGTGAGCACCCAGACAATAATCTGGGCTGGTTGTCATCAACTCCCACAGCAACTGCCTGCTGGCACTACCTCCTCCCAACGTGCAATCTACTAGACAAATGGAATCTCTACCCAACTTCCTAGGCACTCCTCAACCAGGGTTCCAAATTCGAAAAACAGCAAAAACCTTCAAATGGTTATGTATGAAATGCTATCCTGCATCTTTCTGTCTCAAAGACAGCAGCTGCCCCTCCTCCCAGTCCCCCCACACCCCTTGAACAATTTCTGGGCCAAGATGAAGAGGAGGCCCCAGGCCGTGGGGGCTCCTGGCCATGAGGGGCTGCTGCAGCGGCGCCAGGGCACAGGGTGGGTGAGACACGGCAGAGGTCCTGGAGGCACGGCCCAGTTCCCTGGCATCTCCTCCCACAGGCCAGCTTACTTCTTCAGGGAGAGTGACTGCATTCGTTTTCCTGACAAAGTTGCATCATCTTTTGCTTTCTTCTCCTTCTCTTTCTTTCTTGCTGCCTCCTCCCGCTGTTTCCGGATGATTGCCAGCCTGGCAAGATCAGCCTTGGCCTGCTCTGTCTTCCCAGCCAAATGCATCTTCACGTAGCGCTCTTTCGCTTTCTGCTTCTCAATTTCTTCTCGTTCTCTCCTTGAAAGCTCCTTTGGCCCATCCAGATCCAGTTGTGTGACCTTCTTAGTTGTCTGTGCCACCCGGTTGGGGTTCTCAATGCCAATGAGCCCTTCCACAGCTTTTCGCTTTTGCTGGTAGTCATCATCTTCATCATCACTTTCATCTGAGTCTAGAGACTTCTTCTCCTTTTTGGGGTCACCTGAAGTCCCATCTCCACTTTCTTCTTGTTCATCTTCTTCGCTGGCCTTCTGCCTGCAGCTGGGCATCGATCTCCTCCGGGCTTGTATACTACCTCACCCGGCCTTTGTGGCCTCCCTTTCTACCTCCTTTAGGCATCTCGGCTCAGGCGGCTTCTGCGGGCGGCGGCGCCTCCAGGCCTGAACTCTTAAAAAAGAGTAAGTACGGGGCTGGAGAGATGGTTCAGCGGTTAAGAGCACCCTCTGCTCTTCCAGAGGACCCGGGTTCAATTCCCAGCACCCACATGGCAGCTAACAACTGTCTGTAGTTCCAGTTCTAGGCAAACACCAAGGCAAATAAATAAATAATAAAGTTTAAAAAAAAAAAAAAAAGAGTAAGTACTCACAACTGCTGAGCCAGCATTCTACCTCCGTTTTACAAGTCTAATAATGACCACATTTCGATTCCCTTTCCGCCCTCCAACACTTGCCAACAACACATCCTGGAACTGATGGCAATTTGTCTCTCCTTTTGTGACATATGTATTTATAACTGCATAAAGGTATTATTACAGCCTTCTGACTGTTTTTGTTGTTTGAGTGGGTATTTTAGTTTGCATTACTCTACTGCATAACCAACTAGAGAACTCATACCTGGAAGGTACGACCTCTCTTTCCCTCATTAGCTGTCGATATTTCTTTGTCTATGCGTGGTAAATCTCTTTTTGTCTGTTGGCACTGTCATTGTTCTTGTCTTGGCAGCCTTATTGTTGAGGTATTATAAGTGTAGCTTTCTCATTTTTAAGAGACATGGTCTTATATTCAGACAACCTCCTAGTCAGGTTCTTACAAACTTTTTACTTCTTCAAAAATGTCAAATCAGCCACAGGAGCACAAATTGTGTATAGACGTATTGAGTGGGCCTGGGATCCTGACTATTACTTAATCTCTACATTATGAAAAGTTATTTTAAGGAATTATTTGCTCTAAAAAATTATGTAAAGAAAAGTATGCACTATACTTTTTAGGGTGGGGACATGGTAAGCTTAAATAAAATACATAATATACTAAAACTGGCCAAAGATAAATAATAGTACCCAGGCCCTCTCTGTTCGACAAATGTTATCGCACAGAGAGAGCCTCAAATAAATATTAAAGTTTCTGACCAAACGATTTCTTTCCTGATAGACACTAGAGCAGCGTTCTCAGTTCTACAAAAATATTAAAATACACCCTTTCTTTCAAGCCTTACAATTATCAAAACAAAAAGCAAATCCATACAACCTTATCAAACACCGCCACTTAATTACATTTTAAAAAAATTCCTATTACTCAGTCATTTTTAGTTATGCCAAGTTGTCCAACAACTTTAATAAAAAAAATTTCTTAACAAAAATAAAAACTTTCATTTCATTTAATAATCACTTTCGCCTAAACCCAAACTTGCCAGCTGCTCCAACTATTCCTCTGCTCTTTTTACTATCCAATCAACCTATAAGTTCTACCCCTCCATACCCCCTTCCAGCCTCACAGATAAACCCACAAATATAAGACACACAAAATCCTTCCATGGCTAAACATCACCCACCAATAGTGATCCAATTACAAAATCCTACCAAATATACAACATAAACTCAATATCCACTGTCACTAAAAAGTCTTCAAAGACTTAAACCTATTATTACTAATCTTTTAAAAAAACAATTACTCCGTCCTGCTTCTTCTCCTTTTAACACTCCCTTGCCAAAGTCCACGTCTAGGTGTATGGCACTGCAACATTCATGGTTTGTGTTTACCTGATTCCTGTTACCAGTGAAGGCCACAGGAATAGGAATACACAGAATTGGACTTACCCATCACTGGATGCTGCACTAGAAAGATCTGGCCCTATCCCTCACCACCTGCTGCAGGTGGTAAAGCTGGTCCTGGGGTCAGGAGATCAGAAGATCTTGTCCTATCCCCCACCAGCTACAGAACTTGGGAGAGTGGGCCTTGGACCATGCCTGGATATTATAGTAGAGCTGATCCTGTTTGCCTTCCTGCAAGTGAGCCAGCCCTGAGGGTATAAGAATGGAAGAGTTGGCTCCACCCTTCATCTGCCATGTAGAGGAACAGATGAAAGAGAGAAGAAACCCCATGGTTCCTGCCACATGATGCCAGTAGAAATGAGAGTGGAAGAAGAGGTTATAGAGCTCACCAGCAGAAGCATTCCAGAGAACACCTCTTTCCAGACACCAGTGGAGCAGAGCTGACCTTGTTGGCATAAGTGTGCTAGGCCAAGGGAACGAGAGTGGAAAAAAGTAGTCACTTGTCTGCCAGATGGTGGTGTGGTTGAAAGAAAGATGCCCTCCCTGTTTGCCAGCTGTAACAGGTAAAAAGAGCTGAGGTGAGGAGCTGGCCCTGAGGTCAGGGGAGCAGCAGAGCTGGGCTTGCCCTGCAGCCCATGTAGCACTCACGGGAGTAGGCCTCCTTGCTTCCTGCTGTAGTAAATAAAGCAGCTAGAGAGCTCACCTTGGAGTGGATGAAGGAGAGCTGGAGGGCTGACCAAATCAATTACCACCCAGACACAGAAAGAGGCTATGATCTGGCCCACCTCAACATCTACCCCATCTATGAACTGCTGTAACATGTAAAGGGGTAAATCATGCAGCTTTAAAGCTACAGGGTCACCATGCCACAAGGCAGAAAAAAAAAAAATCTGTGGTATAAAAAATAGATTAAGCATTCTGTGTATCAAAACCCTCACTTGATATATTATAATTAGAAATAATGGTGAATTAGGAATGACTGCCCTTGTGCAGTTAATGAAAAACATAAAAACGTATAATAGTTAAAAAAAAAAATTCACAAGGAGTGACAGTGCGGGCCCAGTATTGATAGATGGAAGAGACATCAAGTCAGACAATGGCACACTGCAAGCAAAAATGTATGCACTAAAGGGCATATTGTGTGACTCACTGGGCAATACTATAACATCCAAATAAATTTTTATAATTTTCCTTTTAAATTATATTTTATTTTATTTTGGGGAGAGGTGGTAAGGACAGAGGGCAATCATGAAAAGATAGGGAAATGAATGGGATCAGAATGTATGGTGTGGAATTCTCAATCAATAAAAATTTAAATAAAAATGGGTTGTATGACTTAGGAATGATGCTGGCTTAGTAACAAGGCAGATATAGGTTTCCTAAATAACCTGTTCTTGTTGTTTAATTAGGGTTTTAGTTACAAGCATAATTTCCCATTTGTTGGGCAGACCTCAAATATAATTATATAGTAGCTGATTATTCACAAGATATGGATGCTGCTACTGCACCTTTACTGATACCCTGTCATGATGATGATCTCTGTTTTGGTTCATAAGGTTCTTAGCCACATTCCTATTGCTGTGAGGAGACTTGATAATCAAAGCAACTTACAAAAGAAAACATTTATTGGCACTTTCAGAAGGTAGAGCCGTGACAGCCAACACAGCAGGAGGCAAGCAAGGATAGTCCTGAGCAGTAGCTAAGAGCTTCCATCACAATCTGAAAGTTCAAGGCCCAGATAGGGCTGACTTGAAACACAAAGCACATGGAAACCTCAATGTCACCCCAGTGACATACCCTCTCCTACAAGGCCTTATCTACATATCTTTCACAGCAGTTCCCCCAACTGGGAAGCCACACCCAAAAAGATAAATGCCATTTATCATTTCTCATCTGTTGTTCCCAACTCTATCTTTATATGTGAAAATATAACCCAGAGAAACCAGAAAAATGAACCATACCTTCCTTTGCTAATGAAGACATAATGCAATGTGATACTCCTCTCTAGGAATGCACCAACAAGAAAAATGCTCAGGCTGTATTTCTTTCAAGCTGTTTATTTCTAAAATAGTCTGGACATCGACAATGTATTTATTTCTGATATAAGATTAAAAACTATATAATAAAGTGACACAAATTTTCTCTCATTTAAAATGATACCCAGCCATTTCACAAGTTTAAAATGGAAATTTCTTTTGACTGAACTTGGATTAAGTTAAAGGCCGAAGTTGGTTGTCAGAGCTTCTTTCCTACTGCTGTGATGAATGCAAATGTGACTTTAGAGGGTAGTGTTACATTGGCCTTGCAGTTACAGAGGGTTCATGTCCACAATGACAGAGCAAAGGCATGCTGGCAGAAACAGCTGAGAGCTCACGTCTTAATAAATAATAAGGCAGGGAGCTTCAGGTTCTTTTGAAATCTCAAAACTTTCCTAGAGCAACAGGTAATTTTCACCAGACCATACCTCCTAATCATGTTCAAAGAGTTTAAAAAGTTGAGTACAAAGTATTAAAATTTATGAACCTATAGGTGCCATTCTCACTTGGACCACTCCTACACTTGTATTCAAAGCCTACTATCCTAGGGAGTCAAAAAAAAAAAAAAAAAAAAAAAGAACCATATCATTACATACACTGCAAGGGGGTTTCATCCTATATACACCAACATATTGAGAGCTAAAATTAGTCTTGAACATCTTACAATCTGTTTCTTTCCACATTTAAAACACTGTATTTGTTAGTTTATGTCACCACTCCTTTGAATATTTTATTTTACTCCCGACCCCCATTTGGAAATGCACATGCAACTGTCACACAGCTTTCACTAATTCGTTTTTTTTCCTACCATTTAGGACCTAGGGAGGAAACAGACATAATCACACTTTCTGGCAAGAATCATGACTAGCTGGTGCATCTCATGGTAAAACCACACTCTTCTTTCTCAACTCACAATAGAAGCAATCTGACCAATGCTGTGTCTCACAGCTAATACTGACACAAGCCCCATCCAGTGAACTCCTTTTCCCTCTGATATCAAATGGGTTTATGGAAAGATGTGAAACACAGAAATGCAGGCATACACTGTTCTTCTCCATTGTAAGATCTTTTATGTTTCATAAAATGATGAGAAGAAACAGGTTTGCATGTTTTACAGAGTTTTTCTCCAGTGTAAATTTTTTCATGACTTCCGTGGCGAGTGGAACTTGTGAAGGCTTTGTCCGATGCTTACAAGTATTATACTATTTCTAGTGTGACAACTTTGCTGATGCTTAGGGCAAGAGCAGCTAAAGGAATTTCCACAACGCTTACAGGCATAAGGCTTCTCTCCAGTGTGAACTCTTTCATGAATGGTTGAGATCATTAGACTGAACAGTTTCCCACAAAGAATTTTTCTCCAGTCTAAATTTCTTCAGAAGTGTTACATCAACTAAAGTTGACAAAGGTATTTTCACATTGCTTACATACTTAAGGCTTCTTTCGAGTGTGAATTCGTTCATGAATGTTACAGTGAGTAGACCTGGTGAAGGTTTTTCCACAATGTTTGCATCGATACGGCTTTTCTCCAGTATGAGTTCTTTCATGAATGTTACAACTGTAAGAACTAGAAAAGCCTTTTCCACAATGCTTACATATATAAGGCTTCTCTCCAGTGTGAGTTCTTTCATGAATGTTACAGTGAGCAGACCTGGTGAAGGTTTTTCCACAATGTTTGCATGCATGAAGTTTCTCTCCACTATGAATTCTTTCATGATTTTTAAAGACAGAGGAACTGGCGAAAGTTTTCCCACAATGATTACAGGCATAAGGCTTTTCTCCAGTGTGAAGTCTTTCATGAATGTTACAATTATAAGACTTAGAAAAGCCTTTTCCACAATGCTTACATGTATATGGTTTCTCTCCAGTGTGAATTCTTTCATGAATTCTACAATGAGTGGACCTGGTGAATGTTTTCCCACAATGTTTGCATGCATGAAGCTTCTCTCCAGTGTGAATTCTTTCATGAGTGTTACGGCGAATGGAACTTATAAAGGTTTCTTCGCAATAATAACAGGCATAAGGCTTTTCTCCAGTGTGAAGTCTTTCATGAATGGTACAATTATAAGAACTAGAAAAGGCTTTTCCACAATGCTTACACGTATAAGGCTTCTCTCCAGTGTGAGTTCTTTCATGAATGTCACGGCGAGTGGGACTGGCAAAGGTTTTCCCACAATGCTTACAAGCATAAAGCTTCTTTCTAGTGTGAGTTCTTTCATGAATGGAATGAAGCTTTGAACTGGTGAACGGTTTTCTATAATGCTTACATGCAAAATGAGGCTTCTTTAGATTGTGATTTCTTTCGTGAGTCTTACACCACCTAGAAGTAGTAAAGCTTTTTCCACAAAGCTTACATGCATAAGGTTTTTCTTTAGTATGAATTCTTTCATGGCTTGTAAGATGATGAAGGAAAAGAAACATTTTCCCACAAGTTTTGCAAGCAAAAGATTTCTCCCCAGTGTGAATTCTTTCATGATAATCACGAGAACTAGATCCAAAAAAAGTTTTTCCACAATGCTTACATGCATAAGGCTTCTCTCCAGTATGACCTTTTTCATGAACATTTCTAGAATTAGAACTGGTGAAGCCTTTTCCACAATGCTTACATGAATAAGCCTTCCCAAGAGTGTGAACTTTTTCATGAGCATTGCGACATTTCAAAATGGCAAAGGCTTTATCACAGTATTTACATGTGTAAGGTTTTTCTCCAGTGTGAATTTTTTCATGAGTTTTTAAATAATTAGGGGTGGTAAAGCTCTTCCCACAATGCTTACAGGCAAAAAGCTTCTCCCCAGTATGAATACTTTCATGAATATTACGATAATAGGAGCGGGCAAAGCTTTTTCCACAATACTTACATGCATAAAGTTTCTTTCCTCTATGACTTCCTTTATGTTTCTCAAAACATGAAGCAGATTTAAATGTTTTCCCACATAGTTTACAAATGTAATTTCTTTCTCCAGTATGACTTTTTCCGTGGTTGATGAAGTCATTGGAATCAATAAAAGTTTCTTTGCAATGTTCACACATAAATGGTTTGACTCCTGTATGGAACCCTTCATTTTTCTGGCCATATTCATATCTCTTTAAGATTTCCACATGAACTTCAACTTTGGTATTAGTTCTGTCCTGAGACTTATCAGAAGGGAGACTTGTATGGGCTTCATTACATTGTTGATTCTTACAGGATTTCTCTGTAGAAGTTTGAAGTACCTGAAGTGGCTCAGAGTGACTGAAATCTTTCCAATGTTTCTCATGGTTGAAAGCCTTTACCACAGCTTGCATACATTCAGGCTGTATCACTCTAGTTTTATCTCTTGAACACACATATAAGGATGAATGACCAATAATGTTTCTTACATGCAATTGGCTTTCATAAAACCTTTTTGCAGAAAACATGTCTTTATTAATAATATTTTTTGAAACTGCTTCTTGGTTTTCATCACACTGACTATTACATTCATATCCATGGTCTTTCTCAACCTGCTGAGTACTGCAAAAGAAGAAAAGACCATTGTGTAAACAAGTAAAATGTTGAAGGCCTGATATTATGGTCTACTATAACTATACTATTCCACAAGCAAGAATAAAATGCCTCGAATGTTAAGGACGGTATAGACCACATGTAAAGACCCTATCGTGTAAGAAAAGTACAGTGTGGACTTTACTTCAATAAGAATTACAAAAGAGCTGAGGTTTAGAGGTTAAGAACAATTTGGGACTGGACGGATGACTCAGTGATTAAGAGCACTGAGTGTTCTTCCAGAGGACCCAGGTTCAATTTCCAGCACCCAGATGGCAGCTCACAACTGTCTGTAATTTTAGCTTCCGGGCAAAACACCACTGTACATAAAATAAAATTAAAAAAAAAAAAACAAAAAATACAATTCTTGCTCATCCTCGGACTGCAGTTTGCCTACCAGCATCCATGTGGAGGGCATCTTGATCTGAAGAATCTGTTGCCTTTTCTAACCTCCACAAATCTGTTTTGCACAAGTCATATACAGAAACACATA
This sequence comes from Sigmodon hispidus, assembly GCA_004025045.1. Classification (NCBI taxonomy): domain Eukaryota; kingdom Metazoa; phylum Chordata; class Mammalia; order Rodentia; family Cricetidae; genus Sigmodon; species Sigmodon hispidus. The sequence continues at coordinate 14,402 of PVIH01015039.1, forward strand.
TACATAAAATAGTCAATGACATAAAAGGGATAAACATCCAGGACAAAAGTTCTGGCATTATGAGGCAATCATAACAATGACTTAGAGTTGAGTAACACTATGCCACTTTGGCATTCTATACGATCTGCCTTCCTTGGTTAGTTTGTTATCAAATAGATCCAAATGAGAGTCATCCAAGAATAGGGACCCTCAACTGAGAAAATGGCTTCATCAGATTGGCCTGTAATCAAGTCTATGGGAGCATTTGTTCATTTCTGATTGATAAGAGAGGACTTGCTGTGTACCTAGGCAGAAGGGCTGGAGCTGTGTAGTAAAGGTACCTTAGTAATCCATGAGAAACTAGTTAATGAGTAGAGCAGCATTCCTCCATGGTCTCCAACTCAATTCTGGACTCCAGGTTCCTACTCATTTTGAGTTCCTATCCTACCTTATCTTGCTGGACTGTAACATGTAATTGTGACATAAAACAAGCCCCATTACTCCCAAAGATGACATTAGTAGTTGTGTTTATCACAGGAACAAAAAACACCCTAAAATACAAGTTGGTTCCAAGGTTAGTGGGATATTACTATGACAGAGCTGAGCTTACCATTGTACCAATTACCATGAGAATGTTTAAAATACTGCACTGGAAAAAAAAATCACTGAATGGTCAAGGTTAATGAGCATTTTCAGGAGCTTATAGAATAGAGATAATAAAAAACAATGGAAAAGATGGAAGTCTGGCTTATATATATTTAGCAATAATAGAGGACATATCACATATTCTAATGGAGTGGTTTTTAAAATAATGAATTAAATTAAGAATTTGTGCTTCTGTATCACTTGCATTTCAAGAATGAGCTTGAAATGAGATAGAATTAACAAGGAAATAGCATCATTTAAAAAAAAAAATCATTGGGGATTTCATGCAGCACACAGACTTGAAATCCAGAGGGTACCAAGGCTACATATGAAGATGGTTGCAGCACAGACATACAGTCCAGATCTCATGCTAACAGAAATTATAATTTATGAGACTTTTAAAGACAATACTGGTTTTGAAACTCTTAGATCTCCTGGATTGAAAAAGTATGAGAAAGAAACTAAGGTCTGACACTAACAAAGGCCAAGAAAGGCCATTACTGAAGGTGCTGATTTAGATGAAGTGGAAACACCAGGATAGAAGAGGTTTTGAAGAAGCAGATGCATGGCACCAAGTCATAGAGTGGGAGTCCCTGAGAGATGTCAGGAAGCCATTGATGAAATTTTAACATGGAGAGCTTCTGGCATATCAGAAAACCCAGTACCATGGGAAGATTGCCAAGGACTGAAGAAGTCCTGCAGTAGAGTCAGTATAAAACTAGCAGACTATTTGTGTTAAGAGATATTGGGTCCATTTTGTAGGTTTTCTGTGATCCTACCACTTCCAATTTTTTGAAGTAAATTGATTTCTATTGAACATAAATTACCTCAGATTTCTGGAGAGATTTTTGTAGTCCTCTTCAATATTTTCTAGTGTTTTCTCTAGAAATAAATCCAAAGAATTCATTATGATGTAATCAAGGTTAAAAAAAATTACTATCTAGTTCTTATGAGATGGGCATGCACACCAAAGTAAATATTCACTCAAGAATTCAAATCACACCAATACACACAAAACAGGAAAAAGTTGCCTTCTGACTGAAGATGCAAAGGGAGCACATTGGGATTTTACCTATGCAGAGCAGGTTCAAAACTGTTTCTTTCATCACATCTCTATAGAGTTTCTTTTGACCGGAATTCAACAAAGCCCACTCTCTTGGGGTGAAGTTCACAGCCACATCCTCAAAGGTCACTGGCTCCTATAACAGTGCACATATGGGATGGTTACTTTTAACACCCAGGCAGAAAAAAACAGGACCATCTAGGGAAGATGTTTCTGAAGACACCTCAAAGTGACTACATAGATACAGGTTATAACAAGAATATCTGTGGGGTAATTCCTGTGTTCTTATTAGAAAAAAGGAAGAAACATAGTTACAATTTTACTACTGTGAAGAAATATCAGGACAAAGCAACTAATAGAAAAGAAAACATTTAATCAGGGCTTTGCTTACACTTTATAATGAGAATCATGGCAGGAAGCATACATGTATAAAGCAAAAGGTTCCACTATCCGTAGACCTTCAGACATTCAATCCTATGGGGTCAGTCACATTTGAAATAATGCACACACCTACCTGGGAGGGGGCACTTTATAAACTGTAGAGGGATTACAGCAGCAGAAGGAAGGGGCTGAGCCACCAGCAACTATACATCACTCAATTCCTGACTGTGGAATTTGACCTGGTGCTTGAAAGTGCTACATTTTATGGACCGTACCCTTCAATTGTGAGATAAAATGAATTATCTCTGCTTTAAATCACTTTTCTTGGTGTTATTTCATGTCAATGAGAAGAAAAGCCTAATATAAGACATAGAAAAAAAAAAAAATGGGGCCGTTGGTATAAGTAAATCTAACCAGGTTCTCTGTTTTGACTTAGAATTTATTTTGAGAAGAATGTGGAGATTCTGGTAACAAATTATTCTTTAGAAAGGACCAAAACTGGGCTGGAGAGATGGCTCAGCGGTTAAGAGCACCGTCTGCTCTTCCAGAGGACCCGGGTTCGATTCCCAGCACCCACATGGCAGCTAACAACTGTCTGTAGTTCCAGTTCCAGGCAAACACCAAGGCAAATAAATAAAATAAAATAATAAAGAAAGAAAGAAAGAAAGAAAGAGAGAGAGAGAGAGAGAGAGAGAGAAAGAAAGAAAGAAAGAAAGAAAGAAAGGACCAAAACTGAAGCACAGTGAAAGCAGAGCTGAAAGAATCATTCTGTTAGATGCTTCTAAGAAAAAAAATGCTAAAAAAAAAAAAAAAATGTTCACAGAGGCAGTGTGAATCAGGAACTGTCAGTGGGAATGGGGACTTTGTACGGAACTAGAGTAAGAGCTATTCCTGTGCCATTAAGATCAGAATAGAACTTCCTTATGACCTACATCAGAGAATGTAAAATGGATGTGAATGTATAGATAGTGGAGTACTTAGGTTGAGTAAAAGGATGCGAGCAATTCAAAATATTAAACAGGGGGAGCAGCTGGAAGTGATAACAAGTCATCACTATGCACTGGCTCAATGGTGAAGCAGTTAATATAGGGAAAACTGAGCAAGCTGGGGCTCTACATGACTTAGGCTCTGCACACAGTTGTCTCTGAACAATGCACCTCACAACCTGGGGGTATCCCTCTTTAAACAAACATCTTTAGTGCCCTGTGTCTGCATCTACTTTGAAAATAGCAACAAGTTAGTTGCTTTAGTAATGCCTTTGTAACTCCTTATTGTATTCAAATGGCTTCTGGAAAACACATGGGACACATGGGAAACAGGCCGACCCAAAATGAAGTATCTCTCTCTAGGGGCATGTACAATAAGGCAAACTATGTCCGCAAAATCAATGTTAAAGAACAATCTTTGTTTTTCTTTTGTAATATTTTTACTTCTAAATAACTGGGTCTCTATATATTAAAAATCAGATCACTATGAGAAATGTCATGTGCAGTTAGTAAGGCTTACTAATGTAATCCTGTCAGTCAAAATTCCCAAACTTCTCTGAATGCTGTGTCTCTTATCAACCAAATCCCTTTTCTTTCAAAGTCTCCCAAGATAACTCACACTCTTGTTTACCCTTAGTTATAGGGTCTGCTGACACCTTTCATTGCGTACTTCTCTCCAGAAATATGCCTTTGCTCTGAACACAGTTACCTTTCTCTACATGAAATTACCTTTGCGAGACTCCAACAACCAATTAAGTACTGGGCAAGCAGAAGAAAGTAAACAAATTTTCCTCTCTGACAACTAAAAATTCCCAACATTATTTTCTGCCCTGATTTCATTGTGGTTTCTATGGCCACAATGGATAAGTAAACTAATCAGATCTGACTGAAGCAATCATCAAACCCAGGCCCCCATGTCCTGTAGTACAGATTGGCTGAGAAAGAACCTTCACCTCCATGTTGCTCACCAGCAATGAATACAAAGAAATCAATAGAAAAGACAAGGGAAGTGAAGTAACAGATGACTCTGCCAACACAAACACTGTAGGATTCCTTGGCTTCAATGTACAATTTCTCTGCCCTAAATCTATAGTCACTTGTAAAGTAAATCAAAGGTGATTACCATAAAACAAAAAACACCTAAATCAGCTCAAAGAGAAGGGAAGCTGTACATAGAACCTAACTCCTTTCCACCATATTCTGGACACAGCATCACCAACCCACCACCACAGACGGTCTGTGTAGCACAAGTTCATGGAAAGGACTCACCTTGTGAGTCCTGCGGATTGCAAAGCAACACCTTCACAGCAACAGAAAAGTTGGGGACTGGGATCAAAGCTGCTTGAGTCGTGCATACTTTAAGCACGGGTTGGCATAGGCATTGCTGGGCTAGAATCCACTTTCCATTAGACTGGACAGTACCAGGGCAAATTTCACATGGTGGCCTCACAGAGCTCCAAAATACCTAGTATCTGAAATTCAATGTCCACGATTCAACGAGCTCAAATCTCTCTCACCTGTGAGGGCACTCATTTGCATCTAATGTGTCTAGGTGTCCTCTCAAAGAGTACTATACTCCTCAGAACAAACTATCACCTCAAACAGGTTCTCACAAAAATATCCTATTCTAAGCAAATATTTTAAAAGACTCGGGGTGGGTGGAGCACACTTTGACTATCCCTGCTTCTTTCTGGACAGTTCATTCCTTTCAGTAATATTGTTCCTGATTGACTAACTGTACGCACTCTGCCCCCTCAGCCCAAAAGTACCAAAACATTTTAGCAAACTTTTGCAAATTCAAAGCCAATTAGAGTTACAAGGTGAAATCCTGACTCAAAGCAAAACACAGAAGCACAGAATGGTGGCAGATACTTTTAATCCCTGCAGTCCTAAAAGAGAAGCAGAAGTATCACTAAATTGAAGGCCAGCACAGTCCAGAGATATAGTTCAAGGGTACATAATAATAAAAAGAAATTGTAGCTAGAAAAAACAAAAAAAAAAATAAACAACCAAAATAAACAAATGAAGAAAAGTAACACCAAACACCATAACCTATTATTATCTCATTCTGGAATTCTCCTATTCTATTTTGAGGTAAGACAACATGGTCTGGGATCTTGGGTGCACTCACTAGCTTACAGACATATCACTATTCCCCATCTGCCTTATCCATAAAGTAGTGCCAGTAAGTTTCCAAACTCATGTCCCAAAGGGAAAAAAGACAGGACTTCAAGGTAGAAGCCAATCCTCAGAAAGGTTGAACCACAGGAACCACATATAGGACTTGACAGAAAACCACAAAGATTAGGGATGGGGGGAAAAGCCCATGACTTTCTGACACCATATGTTTCAGTGTACCCAGTTTCTGCCAATATAAATAAAACAAATTGACAAAAGAATACAACTGAAATAGAACCAATAAAGAAGGCACAAGCCGAGACAAAGCTGGAAATAACAAACCTGAAGAAGAGACCTGGAACCAGAAATGCAAGCATGACCAACAGAATCTAAGAGAAGGAAGAGAGAATCTTTAGAATGGAAGACTCAATAGTGGAAATACATACATCAGTTAAAAAAAAAAAAAAACAAAAAAACACTAAAACCAAAAAAGTCATAACACAAGATGTCAAGGAAATCTGGGACACCATGAAAACATACGCCCAACACAAGCTCAAAGGCACAGAAAAATACATTCAACAAAATCATAGAAGAAAAGTTCACCAACCTAATGAAGGAAATGCCTATAAAAATACAGGAAGCCTACAGAACAACAAATAGACTAGACCCACAAAATAATTCTGCTGAAAATATAATAATCAAGCCACTAAACCTACAGAACAAAGAAAAAATACTAAGAGCTGCAAAGGAAAAGGCCAAATAACCTACAAAGGCAGACCCATCAGAGTAACACCCAAATATTCAGTGGAAACAATGAAAGCAAGAAGGTCATGGAAAGACATACAGACACTAAAAGTGCATGAATGCCAACCGTGACTACTGAACCCAGCAAAACTATCAATCAACATAGGTGGAGTAAACATGATATTTCATGACAAAACCAGATTTGAACAATACCTAGCCACAAATCCAGCTCTACAAAAAGTCCTAGAGGAAAAACTCCAACCTAAGGAAACCAGAAACACTCATGTAACCACAAGCAATTGATAAGCCCACAGAAGAACCCATACACACACACACACACACACACACAAAAAAAAAAAAAAAAAAAAAAAAAAAAAAAAAAAAAAAAAAAAAAAAAAAAAAAAAAACTACCACCAAAAATAACAGGAAATAATGATCACTGGTCATTAATATCCCTTAATATCAAAAGACTCAACTCACCTAACAAAAGACACACCCTAGGATGATGGATACAAAAACAGAAACCATCCTTCTCCTGCATATGAAAAACACACTTCAACTTCAAAGACAGAAACAGGCTCATAGTAAAGAGTTGGGAAAAGACTTTCCAAACAAATGGCCCTAAGAAACAAACTGGTACAGCCATTCTAATATCTAGCCCCCAACACAAGGGGACCTACATAAGTAAAAGAAACCCTACTAAAGCTTAAACCTCATATCAAACCTCACACACTAATAGTGGGAGACTTCAATACCCCACTTTCAACGTTGAATAGGTCAACCAGACGGAAACTCAACAGAGAAATAAGGGATCTAGCAGAAGTTATGACTCAAATGAACTTAGTTGATATATACCTAACCCTCCATCAAAACAACAAGAAATATACATATTTCACAGCACCCCATGAAACCTTCTCTAAAATTGACCACATACTAGGTCATAAAACAAATATCAACAGATACAAAAAAATGAGACTAACTCCCTATACTAAATCAGATCACCATGGTCTTAAGTAAAAGTTAAACAACATCAAAAATCACAGAAAGTCAACCAACTAATAGAACCTAAACATCACTCAACAGAACCACACTGGGCCAAGGAAGAAATTAAGAAAGCAATCAAAGACTTCCTAGAATTTAACCAAAATGAATTCACAACATACCCAAACTTATGGGACACAATGAAAGCAGTTTTAAGAGGAAAATTCATAGCACTACATGCCTATATACAAAGACTAGAAAAATCCCACACAAAAAACTTAATAGCACAGCTGAAAGCCCTCAAACAATTTGAAGTAAACTCACGCAGAAGGAGCAGACTGCAGGAAATAATCAAACTTAGAGCTGAAATCAATAAATTTGAAACAAAAAGAACAATACAAAGAATCAATGAATCAAAGAGTTGGTTCTTTGAGAAAGCCAACAAGATAGATAAGCTCTTATCCAAACTAATCAAAAAGCAGAGAGAGAGTGTCCAAATCAACAAAATCAGAAATGAAAAGGGGGACATAACAACAGATGCCCAGAAAATCCAGAGAATTATCAGATCATACTTTGAAAATCTATATTACACAAAAATGGAAAATCTAGAAGAAATGGACAGCTTTCTGGACAGGTATGATTTACCAAAATTAAATGAAGAACAGATTAATTACCTAAACAGGCCTATAACAATTAAGATAATTGAAGCTGTCATTAAAAGCCTCCCCCAAAATAAAAGCCCTGGTTCAGATAGTTTCAGTGCAGAATTCTACCAGACATTCAAAGAAGAATTACTACCATTACTCCTCAAACTATTTCACACATTAGAAACTGAAGGAATATTGCCAAATTCCTTTTATGAGGCCACAATTCCACTAATACCCAAGCCACTCAAAGACACAAAAAAAGAAGGAGAATTACAAACCAATTTCTCTCATGAATATTGATGCCAAAATTCTCAACAAAATTTTGACAAACCATATACAACAATATATAAAAAATATCATCCACCACGACCAAGTAGGCTTCATCCTAGAAATGCAGGATTGGTTTAACAAACGAAAAACCGTAAACGTTATCCATCATATAAACAAACTAAAGGAACAAAACCACATGATCATAACCTTAGATGCTGAAAAAGCCTTTGACAAAATCCAAAATTCCTTTATGATAAAAGCTCTGGAGGAATCAGGAATACAGGGACAATATCTCAATATAATAAAGGCGATCTATAAAAAGCCACAACCAGCATCAAACTTAAGGGAGAAAAACTCAAAGCAATCTCACTAAAATCAGGAACTAGACAAGGATGTCCTCTCTCCCCTTATCTATTCAATATAGTTCTCAAAGTTTTAGCTAAAGTAATAAGAGAACAAAAGGAGACTAAGGGGATACAAATTGGAAAAAAAGAAGTGAAACTATCTCTATTTGCAGATGATATGATTGTATACATAAGTGACCCACGAAATTCTTCCAAGGAACTTCTACAGATGAAGAATTTCTTCAGCAATGTAGCAGGATACAAGATTAACTCAAAGAAATCAGTAGCCCTTCTATACACCAAATATAAATGGGCTGAAAAAGAAATAAGGGAAACATCACCCTTCATAATAGCTGCAAATAGTATTAATACCTTGGACTAACTGTAACCAAAGAAGTAACAGACCTATTTGAAAAAAATTTAAATCACTGAAGAAAGAAATTGGAGAGAATATCAGAAAATAGAAAGCTCTCCCATGTTCCTGAATAGGTAGGATCAACATAGTAAAAATGGCAATTCTACCAAAAGCAATCTACAAATTCAATGCACTGCCCATCAAAATCCCAACACAATATTTTTTGGACCCTGAAAGAACAATACTCAATTTCATTTGGAATAACATGAAAGCCAGGATTACCAAAACAATTTTGCTCAACAAAAGAACCTCAGGAGGAAACACCATCCTTGACTTCAAGTTATACTATAGAGCTACAGTAATAAAATCAGCCTGGTACCGGCATAAAAACAGAATTGTGGATCAATGGAATAGAATTGAGGATCCAGACATTAACCCAAAAACCTATGAACACCTGATCTTCAACAAAGAGGCCCAAATCATTCAATGGAAAAAAGATAGTATATTTAACAAATGGTGTTGGCACAGCTGGATGTTAGTGTGTAGAAAAATGCAAATAGATTCAAGTCTGTCACCCTGAACAAAACTCAAATCCAAGTGGATCAAAGACCTCAACATAAACCCAGCCACTTTGAACTTGATAGAAAAGAAAGTGGGAAATACACTTCTACAAATTGGCACAGGCAACCACTTCCTAAATATATAACACCAGTGGCACAGACACTAAGAACAACAATAAGTGGGACCTCCTGAAACTGACAAGCTTCTGTAAAGCCAAGGACACTGTCAATAGGACAAAACAACAGCCTACAGAATGGAAAAGATTTTCACCAACCCTACAAGTGATAGAGGACTGATCTCTTAAGATATATAAAGAACTCAAGAATCTAGAGCCCAAAACCCTGAATAACCCAATCAAGAAATGGGGTTCAGAACTAAAAAGGGAAATCTCAGCAGAAGAATTACGAATGGCTGAAAGGCACTTGAAAAAGTGCTCATCATCTTTAGTCATGAGAGACAAGCAAATCACAACAACTTTGAGATACCAACTTACACCTGTCAGATAGGCTAAGATAAAAGACACAGATGACAGCCTATGCTGGAGCAAGGGGAACACTCCTCCATTGTTGTTGGGAGTGTTAGCTTGTTCAGCCACTCTGGAAACCTATGGCTTTAATCTCATAATTCCAGAGATAGAGATTTATACTCGCACATTTATCATTTAGTAAAAGTAAGCAAAAAAAAAAAAAAAAAAAAAAAAAGAGAGAGAGGCTAGAGAGGTGGCTCAGTGGTTACAGCACTTGTTACTCTGATAGACGACCTGAGTTCAGGTCCCAGAATTCACAAGGTGGGTCACAACAACCTGTAACTGCAGTTCCCTGGGATCCAAAAGCACTACCAAGCATGCCCGTGTTAAAAAGATATATGTGCAGGCAAAGCACGCACAAAATCAAACGAATAAATCTATTTTTTTTTTAAACTAAGGCAAAACCCAAGAAAACAAAATACAAAAACCATACTTGATGAGGTGGTAAAGGATAAAGACACAGCTCTGCAGGAAACTTCTCTAACTCCAGAAGGCATGGGGGAACCTTTGTGAATAAGACCAGATGAGGAAGGGGAAGGAAAAGAAATGAAATCCGAGATGTTAATGGGAGTAAGGGGAGCACCTCAACCAGCGCAAACATAAGTGCAAGAGGAGAAAGGAAACTGCACAGGTCAGCCAATCCCTCAGACCATCTGGGCTGCACCACTCCAACCCTTCCGAGCTGGCAGGTCTGTGTACCGCAGCTTCATGGTAAGGACTCACACACTTGGGCTGGGGATTGCAGGGAGCAACCCCTTCACCAGGATGTGAGTGTGCAGGAGTCCGGGCTCAGGGCTACCTATGATGCGCACCTTCAGGAGCACGTGGGCATTTCCGTGCCAGACTCCACCTTCCAAGGGACTGCAAACCAGGAGAAACTTCAGCAGCCAGCGCGTCCCGGCTCCCAAACCCGCCACCAGGATTTCCAAGGCACACTCACCATTTCGTGCTTCTGATGTGTCTAGATGTCCTCCCAAGAGGACTGCAATCTGCGGAACACACAGTCTCTCACAGCAAGTCCTCACAAGGACCTCCTAATTCTAAATACAACATTGAAAAGGTTTCCGGGAGGAACGCCACGACTATCCGTGCTCCTGATTGGATGGTTTACTTCTCTTTTAGTAATATGGCCCCTGATTGGACAGCTGTGCTCACTTTGGGCAAGTTTAAGTGTGAGCCCTGACTGCCCACACTCTACAAGAAAACAAACTTTTTCTGAATTCAAACACATTCAGGGCTGCATGATGAGATCTTAACCCAAAACGAAAGCAAGAAGCCCAGCATGATGACCTGCATTTCTTTGTTTTTTAAAAGGTCTTCAATTTTTCTTGACAAATATCTAGAATATATAAAAACACCATTATCAGATATTTGCTTTGTATGCATTTTCTCTCATTATTTGGTTTGCCTTTGCATTTCTCTGTTTCTTTGGGTTTGCTTAGAGTCTTGCTATGTCCATAAATTTACCAAAATTATTCCACCTCACTTACAAGAAATCCTGGGATTACTGTGATGCCCCACCACATTCAGATATTTTTGTTGTTGTTTTTTGAAAGAATCTCACACTATAGCCCAGTCAACCTTCAAGGTACTCAACAGCATAGCCAATTTATTTACTTCTACAGGCCAAATCAAGGGCTTCATACATCTAGGCAAGCGTGGAACTACATCTTCAGTCTTCTCTTTTTTTATTTCTTTATTTTTTAAATAGAGGCTTGCTGTGTAGCTCTGGCTATCCTGAACTTCCTATGAGGGATTGGCTAGCCTAGAAACTGTAGCAATCTCCTACCTCTGATTCTTCAATGCTCAGATTATAGACAGTTATTCACTACCAAAACGAGCCATGATTTTTTTTATATTTTTTTCATTTTTATTTTACATAGAAAAAACACTTTATTTCTTTAAAAATACAATAAAATAAAATATAGTGACAAGGAAAAAAAAGAAATTTGTAACAATGCCATTGTGTAAAATGGATAGTGTTGAGGTCAAATGAACAAGAGAAGCCTATATTAAATATAATTTTCAGATCCCAAACTGTTCAGTGGTTGTGGTTTGCAGCTTGGATATTCTTTACTTTTTTTTTAAGTCCACTAATGAGTTTGTACATCCCCTGCTTATCTTTCTGGGTTTGTGATACCTCGCTCAGGAGGATATTCTCCAATTCCATCCATTTGTCTGTAAATTTTAGGATATCATTTTTTCTTACTGCTGAGTAGGACTCCATTGTGTAGATGTGCCACAGTTTTTTAATCCATCCTTCAGTTGAGGGGCATCTATGTTGTTACCGGATTCTTTCTATTACAAATAATGCTGCTATGAACATAGTTGAATTAATGCTTTTGGGGTGCAAATGTGCATCTTTAGGGTATATGCCCAATAGTGGTATTGCTAGATCCTTGGGGAGATGGATTCCTAGTATTCTGAGAAACTGCCACACTGCATTCTAGAGTGGCTGCACAAGTTTACACTCCCATGAAGTGGCCTGCATTGCTAACTGGGATCTATGAGTGGAGACTAGCCTGGTCCAGAGAACTAGCTCCTAGACACACAATAATACTCAAAGAAATCCTGTCTCCAAAACACAAAACAAACAAACAAGGAAGCAAAATAATCAACAAAAACAATAATAATTTTAAAAAGAAAAATTCTAACATTTTATCTGTAGTTTCTGGAATGAACCTATAACCTTTTGGGATTTTATTACATTGTTAAATCAACATACTCTGGGACTTGAGATGTGACGCGCTCACTTCCTCAAATACCCAATATGCCTGCCTTTTCCATAAGGATGGTGCCTTAAGTTTGTTCTATATATTCCAATCTTTTGCCTTAAAAGGAGAAAAAGGAATGTCAGAATAGGAGCTGGCCCTTAGCAGGTTCAAGATCAGGAACCACAAGTAGGGCTTGATAGGAAATTTCAAAGATTAGGCATGAGACAGAAACTTGATTTTCTCACATTTGGTGTTTCAGCATATTCATTTTCTGCCAGTATAATTAAAACACACCAATTACTCAATAGATGGATAAAATAGACAGACATGGTGGAATACTCCACTAAGGATTCATAGTTATAAAAAGAAATTCTTGAACTTTCAGAATATGTTTTCCTTTCCCACGATGAAAGAAAGCCTCCATTCACTAGAGGAAATTGTCCCAAGTGTCATAATGACACAGATTGGTGATAAAGAGCCCTACAGTGTTCTGTCTCTAATGATGATGCAGAGACACCAAATGATTTGTCTTTGGGACCTCATCATGCAAGCCATTGCTTCCAAGGTTCTGAAAAAAGCTCATTGAACACTGAGATATTTCCCAGAGTTATAATGTCATTCACACACCACATGATCAGGGGTTTGTTTCCTGCATGTATATCAGCATACCTCATTGTGGCTGGTACCTTGGAATATCAGAAGAGGCTATTTTATACCATGGAACTGAAGTCACAAACAGTTGTGGGCCACATAGTGGGTGCTGGAAATCAACTGGGTGTTTTCTTAACAGCTGATGCATTTCTTCATTCCTTATTCACATTAAGATTTTTAACAAAAATAAACAGCAAAATTCACACATTCTCTCTGAGAGTTTATCAAATTGTGTCTCTAAGATATGACCATGAACAGATATTCAGGACTGTTGTGACTAATCTTAGTCTTGCTGTGAGTGACAGTCTTCCTAGGTAAGCACCCTCCATTTTGGGGACTCCAACATGCCCCATTGAAAAACATAAGAAAAGCTGGGCTTCTTGATCCTTTAAACCCTACATGCATAGATGGAGGGAGACACAAAATTCTCACCTGAGGATTCAGATGAACAAAATGTGAGGAAGGGATAGTGTATATAGAGACAGGGTGAGTCTGCGCATACAGGAAGCCCTCATTCCTGCTGAGTAAGGCTTTCCAGGCAAAGTTGCCTAAGGAAAGAAGGACCACACTGTTACAAATTATTTCTATTCTATGTACTGAAAAAAAAATCCCAATTGATCCATGAGTTCTGCAAAGAGAACTATGGCTAAATCTTATCTCAGATTTTTGTTGAGAACTTAGGAGGATTTCATTTACATCTCCCCTTCAAAAACAGTTTTAGTAACACTTAGCTTGGTGCTAGGATAAGGTACACAGATATCATATTAAATTTCATCAAAGAAGAAACAGATTAAGAGATCAATGTTCTCCACTGGGATGTAAAAGCAAACATTTTCCTGAGCACGATCCATGGAAACAATCATGCTTACAGTGACAATGTGACTACAAGCAGAATTGCAACAACAAAAAGGCAGACATCTGGGGAGATTGATAGGTTACAGAATTCAGATCTCTCAGAAGAAATCCGGACATGACACTATTTGAATCCTGGAGAAGTCCTACCACAGACCTCCATCCACATATGCAATCAGCAAGAGCATTTATTATCTCTAAAAAGCTGCCAGCATGCTGGGGCAGTTCATCCCACACAAAGACAAAATGGAGAAGAACATGAGTTGGGCTCACAGGCTCCTTCTAAGCACAGCCAACTGTAAGGATTCCTGGCCCTTAGCAGCTACGTGGTAAACCCAACATGGCACCAGCAGAACTCACAGAGGGCACGCCTCTATGCATGGCTAAGTAAATCTGTGCCCACCCATTCTCTTAAAAGGAGACAACACGGAAAAGACACTTTTCTCTTCTGCTTCTCTTCCTTTGTACTCAGCTGGCAACTCTCCTGAATACACTCCAGTGTGGCTCTTGGAGTTTGTGTCTGATCTCATGCACAAACCCAACACCAAAGAGAGGTTCTAGAGTAATTAGGTCATTTTAGATATAATTTCCTTAGGCAAATAGTGACTAGTACATTTTAATTAGCCAGGGCTAGGCAGGGGCTGATTAAAGCTACAGCTTTCCCATTTGGGAGAAAGCCTGGAAAACTCACAGACTTTGTACTTATTTGGTTATTACCTTGAGCTTGCTGACTGTGGCTCAGGCCTGGCCTGGCTGGAAACTGCACTTTCCAGGTCTCCTTGTCCTTCCTGTTAGGGGTGTTGGAGATTGATTGTCCTTTGTTTGTGGCTTTTTCAGAAACTACTTGTTCAGCTTCAGGAAACTGAAATTGAGATGTGATCTCTGAGAGAAGATTGAGCAGCCCACTATGGAATCTCCTCAGTCCTCTTAACATCATGCATTCACAGCTTTAGAAGTCAGCAGTCTGAGGCAGAATGACTGCATTATAGAAAAGCCTATGCCATTCATCTACTTCCAAGATAACCTAAACTCCATGGTGAGACCCTATCTCTCTGTGATGGAGACCTCAGTGGGAAGCTCCTTCCTACAGTGAGTCCCACGTGTAAACAAGTTTCAGGAACTTACCTCCAGCATTTGTGAAGTGTCTGAAAAGGAGCCAATCACCCAGTGAAGAGATTAAGTACCTGTCCTCAGCTGGAGGCTTCACTTTCTGCTGGATGATTCCATCTTGTTTTCCTTTCATGCCAACTCAGCATTTTCTAACGAGGCTCCTTGATTTCTTTGTTTTCCCAATGACCATTCAGAAGTCATGTGCAGTCCAAGTTTGAACTTTCTCTACTTTCTAGTGCTTAAGATACTCACATTCATTCCAGTGTTAGCAAATATAATTCAAGTTATTTCAATCTCTCTATATTTGTTGGCACTAAACTTGGATCATAATATATGGTTAGTTTTGGAAAAAGTGCAACTGAGTCAGCCTGCTATTTTGTATGTGGAGGATCACTTGTTCAGGAGTGTCAGTTTCCCTAATAATCTGGGCTGGCCTACATCAGTCCTTAAAACAATGATCACTGGACATGGTAGCACATACCTTTAATCCAAAAGTAGAATCAGGAGTGAGAGGCATGGTTCTGCAGGTGTTAAATTCCAATCAAAGTGTTCTACATAGCAAGTTTCAACCAGCTACAAATATCTAGGCTTGGATCCTGGATGAAAAAACAATCTAAACTAGAAAAATCAGTATAGATGTCTACAGTAAGATATTTTTATTTAACATTGTTATGGAATTTTGTTTATTGCAACAATTTTTAAAGTAAATTTTGTTATACTGTTTGTATATTGCTACTCTATTTTATATCATTTATCTTTTTTATTTATAAACTTTTTCCATACTTAACACTGCTGCTCCTCCCTCCTCTCCTCCCAGTCCTCCCTCAGCCTCCTTCACCCATCCCCCATTCATTCCCAAGGTGAGTCAATTCAGTGTAGCATATCCAGTTGAGGTAGGTCTGAGTCCCCTACCCCCAGTATCAAGGCTGAGTAATATATTTCTCAGTAGGGAATGGGTTCCAAGAAGCCAGTTCATGCACTAGGAATAAACTCTGCTCCTACTGTAAGAGGCTCTACAAACAGCCCATGCCTTTCAACTGCCATCTACATTCTGAGGATTTAGTTCCTTTACATGAAGGTTCCTCAGTTGTCATTTCAGAGTTAGTGAGTTCCCAAAGCTCAGTTAGCCATCTCTGTGTGCTTCCTTCCCATGGTCCTGATCTCTTTGGTCATATACTCTCTCTCTCTTCAGCTGAACTGGGCATTCAATGTGGTGCTCAGTTATGGATCTCAGCTTCTGCCTTCATCAATTGTTGGATGAAAGATCTAGAATGACAGTTAGGTGGTCATTCTTTTGACTGTAGCAGAAGTCCTGTTTAGACACCCCTCTATTATTTCTTGGAGTCCTAGCTAGGGACGTCTTGTGCATTCCTAATTGACTCCCTAGGAGTTTCTCTCTAAACTCTTAATGGGTCCCTCTATCAAGTTATCTATCTCTTTGTTCTCTCTCTATGTTGTTCCTCCCACTCAACCATCTCATTCTTTCATGATCTCTTCCCACCTGCCCTTGCTCATTCCCCCAAATGATCCCAATTTACTCAGGAGATCTTCTCTATTTCCCCTTCCCAGGGGGATCCATGAATGTCTCTATTAAGACCCTCCTATTAGCTAGATGTTCAGAGTTTATGGATTTTAGCCTGGTTTTTCTTTGCTTTGTGTCTAATATTCACTTAGGTGTGAACACATGTCATGTTCATCTTTCTGGGTCTGTGTTACCTCACTCAGGACAATACTCTCCAGATCCATCCACTTGCCAGCAAATTTCAGGATATCATGTTTCTCCCCCCTGAGAAGTAGTAATCCAGTGTGTAAATTTAATCCATTTTTCAGTTGAGGGGCAGCTAGGTTGTTTCCAGGTTCTGGACATTATAAATAATGCTGCTATAAAAATAGTTAAGCTAATGCCCTTTGTATACAGGTGTGCATCCTTTGGGTATATGCTCAATAGTGTTATTGCTAGATCATTGAGTAGGTTGATGCCCAGTTTTTTTGAAGAACCACCAGAGTGATTTCTAAAATGGCTGTGCAAATTTACACTCCCACCAGCAATGGATGAGTGTTCTTCTTGTTCCACATCCCCTCTAGCATAAACTTTCATCTGTGTTTTTAATCTTAGCTATTCTAATAGGTGTAAGATGATATCTCAAAACTGTTTTGATTTGCATTTCTCTGATGGCTAAGGATGTTGAGCAATTCTTTAAAAGTCTTTCATCCATTTCAAATTCTTCTATTGAGAATTCACCATTTAGCCACATTTTTAATGAAATTATTTTGGGGGGTTGGCCTCCAGTTTCTTGAGTTCCATTTGTATATTAAAGATTAGTCCTCTGTCAGGTGTAGAGTTGATAAAGATTTTTTTCTGATTATGTAGGCTGTAGTTTTGTCTTATTATCCTTTTTTTTTTTCTCTTTACAAAAACTTCTCACTTTCGGGAGGTCTCATTTATTAATTATTGTTCTTAATGTCTGTGCTACTGGTGTTATACTTAGAAAGTAGACACCTGTACCAAAGCATTCAAGGCCATTTCT
Organism: Sigmodon hispidus; assembly: GCA_004025045.1. Classification (NCBI taxonomy): domain Eukaryota; kingdom Metazoa; phylum Chordata; class Mammalia; order Rodentia; family Cricetidae; genus Sigmodon; species Sigmodon hispidus. The sequence continues at coordinate 31,857 of PVIH01015039.1, forward strand.
GTGGTGATATATTTTATATTTAATAAAATCAGTCTGGGATATCAGAGAGAAGAAACAGACCACAGAAAATTCTCACTTAGCTATCTTCAAAGTCCTCAGCCTAGCTCATCACTTCTACAGTATCCCATACCCTCTGCCTATGCCTCCTTAATGATCTTCTTTGCCCAGTTGTTTCACTCCTGGGTTCAACTCTGCATCTTAATTTTAGAGTTAAGATTAAAGGCTTGAGCTACTACTGTTTGGTAGGTAGGTCTTAAACTCACAGAAACACAGATAGATCTCTATCTCTGGAATTATGAGATTAAAGCCATAGGCTATCACTTGGTCATTCCAGTGCTGGGACTAAAGGAGTTACCACTCTCTGACCCTCCTGGCTTGACTGTGAGTGGATCTGTTCTCTGATAGTCCAGACTAATTTTTGTTAAATATAAAATATATCACCACAATTTTCCACTTTCTTTTCTATCAAGATCAGTATAACTGGGTTTATGTTGAAGTCTTTGATCTACTTGGACTTCAGTTTTGTGCAAGATAATAGAAATAAATCTATTTGCATTCTTCTACATACCACCATCTGCTTATGCCCACCCCATTAGTTGAAGATGCTATCTTTTTTCCATTATATATTTTTGGCTCTTTTTTTGGTCAAAAATCAGATGTTCACAGGTGCATGAATTAATGTTGGGGTTTAAAATAATTTCCATTGATCCACAAAGTCTGTTTTTATGCCAGTACCAAGGTGCTTTTATTACTGTAGACTATAGTATAGTTTGAAGTCAGGGATGGTGATGCCTACAAAAGTTCTATTATTGAACTGGATATTTTGGCAATCAGGAATTTTTTGTTTTTCCATATGAAGTTTAGTATTGTACATTTTTATGTCTGTGAAGAATAGTTTTGGGATTATGACGGAGACTACAGTGAATCTTTAGATTGCTTTTGGTAAGATTGCCATTTTTACTATGTTGATTCTACCTGTTCAAGGGTATCTAGATCTTCCCAATTTCTGATATTTTCTTTAATTTCTTTCTTCAATGACTTAAAGTTCTTGTCATACAGATCTTTCATCTCTTTGGTTAGAGTTGCCGCAAGATATTTAATGCTATTTACAGTTATTGTAAAGGGTAATGATTCCCTGATTTCTGTTTTAGCTCTTTTATCTTTTATGAATAAGAGGGCTATTTTTTTTTGTTTATCATGTATTCTGCTACATTTCTTTCTGATGGTGTTTTTCAGTGGGAGGAATTCCCTGGTAGAATTTTGGAGGTCACTTAAGTATATTAACATATCATCTGCAAATAATGATAGTTTTATTTCTTCCTGTCCAATTTGTGTGTCCTTGATCTCCTTTCATTGCTCTACCTAAAACTTCAAGAACTATCTTGAATAGATATGGAGAGAGTGGACAGCCATGCCTTCATCCTGATTTTAGTGGGATTGCTCTGAGTTTCTCTTCAACTAGTTTGATGTTGGCTGTTGGTTCACTTTATATTGCCTTCATTTTGTTTAGTTCTTTTTTTTCTTTATTATTGCTTTCTCTTTGTCTTTTATCATAAAGGAATGTTGGATGTTGTCAAAGGTTTTCTGTTTTTGCATCTAATGAGACAGATGATCATGTGGTTTTTTTCTTTTATGTTTTTTACATGGTGGATGACATTGACAGTATGTCATTTGTTGAACCATCCCTGCATCTCTGGGATAAAGCCTACTTGATAATTGTGGATTTTTTAAATATGTTCTTGAATTCTGTTTGTGAGTCTTTTATTGAGTATTTTTTCCTTTTTATGATGAATAAAGGCATAGTTTTATTTATGTATACTCTTGTTCAAACTCCCTTCCTCCTCCCTCACCTACAAGTCACTCTTGCTTCTCCTCATCACTTTATCTCCTCCCCAGCAAAGGCAGGAGGTCCCAAGGTCACAATGTGGCTTACTTCAACATCCACTCCAGGCAGATCTGCTTTCCTCACCCCAAAATCAAGACTGGGTCAGGTGTTTCTCTGGAGGGAGTGGGCTCCAAGGTGCCAGTCCAAGGTGTTTCAGATTCCAAGCAGTTCAGTGGTGTGGTTTGCAGCTTGGGCATGCTTTGCCTTTTGCTTTTTTGTTTAAAGTCTGCTAATGAGTGAGTACATCCCCTGCTTATGTTTCTGGGTTTGTGATATCTCATGCAGAAGGATATTCTCCAAATCCATCCATTTGCCTGCAAATTTTAGGATATAATTTTTTCTTACTGCTGAGTAGGACTCCATTGTGTAGATGGACCACAGTTTGTTAATCCATTCCTCACTTGAGGGGCATCTTGGTTGTTTCCAGGTTCTTGCTATTATGAATAATGTTGCTATCAACTTAGTTGAGCTAATGCCTTTGGAATGTGAATGTGCATCTTTAGGGTATATGCCCAATAATGGTATTGCTGGATCCTTGGGGAGATTGATTCCCAGTTTTCTGAGAAACCACCATACTGCATTCCAGAGTGGCTGAACAAGCTGACACTCCCACCAACAATAGAGGACTTTTTCCCCTTGCTCCACAGCCTCTCCACCATAGGCTGTCATCTGTGTCTTTTGTCTTAGCCAATCTGACAGGTGTAAAGTGGTATCTCAAAGTTGTTTTGATTTGTATTTCTCTGATGGCTAAAGATGTTGAACACTTTTTCAAGTGCCTTTCAGCCATTTGTAATTCTTCTGCTGAAGAATTTTAGTTCTGAAACTCATTTTTTGATTGGGTTATTCAAGGTTTCCGACTCTAGTTTCTTGAGTTCTCAATATATTTTAGAGATCAGTCCTCTGTCACTTGTAGGGTTGGTGAAAATCTTTTCCCATTCTGTAGGCTGTCATTTTTTTCCTATTGACTGTGTCCTTGGCTTTACAGAAGCTTCTCAGTTTCAGGAGGTCCCACTTATTGAATGTTGTTCTTAGTGTCTGTGCCACTGGTGCTATATTTAGGAAGTGGTCACCTGTGCCAATTTATTGGAGGATATTTCCCACTTTCTTTTCTATCAGGTTCAGTGTGGCTGGGTTTATGTTGAGGTCTTTGATCCACTTGAATTTGAGTTTTGTGCAAGGTGACAGGCTTGGATCTCTTTGCATTTTCTACATATTACCATCCAGATATGCCAACATCATTTGTTAAAGACACTATCTTTTTTCCACTGAGTATTTTGAACCTCTTTGTCAAAGATCAGCTGTTCATAGTTTTTGGGTTTATGCCCAGATCCTGAATTCGATTCCATTGATCTACAAGTCGGTTTTTATGCCAGTACCATGCTGTTTTTGTTATTGTAGCTCTATAGTGTAATTTAAAGTTGGGGATGGTGATGCCTCCTGATGTTCTTTTGTTGAGCAAAATTGTTTTGGCAATCCTGGTTTTCCTGTTATGCCAAATAAAATTGAGTATTGTTCTTTCCAGGTCTGTAAAAAAAAAATGTGTTGGGATTTTAATGGGAAGTGCATTGAATCTGTAGATTACTTTTGGTAGGATTGCCATTTTTTGCTATGTTGATCCTACCTATCCAGGAACATGAGAGATCTTTCCATTTTCTGCTATCCTCTTCAATTTCTCTTTTTAGTGATTAAAGTTTTTTATCAAAAAGATCTCTTACTTCCTTGACTATAGTTACTCCAAGTATTTAATGTTATTTGCACCTATTATAAAGGGTGATGTTTCCCTTATTTCTTTTTTAACCCTTTTATCTTTAGTGTATAGGAGGGCTACTGATTTCTTTGAGCTAATCATGTATCCTGCTACACGGATGAAGGAGTTTATCAGCTGTAGAGGTTCACTGGAAGAATTTTGTGAGTCACTTAAGTATACAATGATGTCATCTGCAAATAGAGATAGTTTCACTTCTTTTCCAATTTGCATCCCCTTAATCTGGTTTTGTTCTCTTATTGCCTTAGCTAAAAGTTTGAGAACTATATTGGATAGATAAGGAGAGAGAGGACAGTCTTGTCTCATTCCTGATTTTAGTGGGATTGCTTTGAGTATTTCTCCATTTAGTTTGATGTTGCCTGTCAGCTTCTAGTAAATTGCCTTTATTGTATTGAGATATTTCCCCTGTATTCCTGATCTCTCCAGGACTTTTATCATAAAGGAGTGTTGGATTTTATCACAGGCTTTTTCAGCATCTAAGGATATATTCATGTGGTTTTCCTCCTTCAGTTTCTTTATATGATGGATGACATTAACAGTTTTCCATATGTTGAACAATCCCAGTATTTCTGGGATGAAGCCTACTTAATAATGGTGGATCATTTTTTTATATGTTGTTGTATATAGTTTGCCAGGATTTTGTTGTGAATTTTTGCATCAATATTCATGTGGGTAATTGGTCTGTAATTCTCTTTCTCTGTTGTGTCTTTGAGTGGCTTGGATATTAGGATTAGTGTGGCCTCATGAAAAGATTTTGGCAATATTCTTTCAGTTTCTACTCTATGAAACAGTTTGTTGAGTAGTGGTATTAGTTCTTCTTTGAATGTCTGATAGAATTCTGCACTGAAACCATCTCAACCTGAGTTTTTTTTTTGTGTGTGTGTGTGTGTGTGTGTGTGTGTGTGAAACTTTTAATGACAGTTTCAATTTCCTTTGGTGTTATAGATTTGTTTAGGTATTTAATCTGATCTTGATTTAATTCGTAATTGGATTTTCTTGGTAAGAAATTGGATTTTCTTGGTAAGTGGTACCTGTTGAGAAAGCTGCCCATTTCTTCTAGGTGTTCCATTTTGGGGGAGTATAGATTTTCAAAGTATGACCTGATAATTCTCTGGATTTTCTGGGGGGTCTGTTATGTCCCCCTTTACATTTCTGATTTTACTGATTTGAATACTCTCTCTATGCTTTTTGGTTAGTTTCAATAAGGGTTTATCTATCTTGTTGACTTTCTCATAGAACCAACTCTTTGATTCATTGATTCTTTGTATTGTTCTTGTTTCAATTGTATTGATATCAGTTCTAAATTTGATTATCTCCTGACCTTTACTCCTTCTAGGTGAATTTGCTTCTAATTGTTCTAAGGTTTAAAGCTGTGCTGTTAGTTCTCTAGTGTGGGCTTTCTCTAGATTTTTCATATAGGCATCCAGTGCTATGAATTTTCCTCTTAAGTCTGCTTTCATTGTGTGCCATAAGTTTTGTTATGTTGTGGATGCATTTTCCTTAAACTCTAAGAAGTCTTTGATTTCTATCTTAACTTCTTCATTGACCCAGAGGTGGTTCAGTTGAGTGATATTTAGTGATATTGAGTTGGTAGGCTTTCTGTGATTTTTGATGTTGTTGAACTTTAGACCACAGTGGTCTGTTAGGAAAAAGGGATTTTTTCCAGTTTTTGTACATATTGATATTTGCTTTATGAGCAATTATGTGGTCAATTTTAGTGAAATTATTATGTGGTACTGAGAAATATGTATGTTCCTTTGTGTTTGGGTGGAAGCTTCTGTAAATATCTATCAAAATCATTTGCACCATAACCTCTGTCAGACCGCTTATTTCTCTTTCAAGTCTCTGTCTGGTTGATCTATCCAAAGGTGAAATTGGGGTTTTGAAGTCTTGCACAATTAGAGTGTGAGAATTGATATGGGGTTTGGATTTTAGTAGTGTTTCTTTTACATATGTAGGTGCCCTTATATTAGGGGCATATTCAAGGTTAAAATCTCATCTTGATCATTTTTTCCTAAGATGAATAAGTAATGTCCATCCTGGTCTCTTTTAATTGATTTCAGTTTGAAGTCTACTTGGTTAGGTATTAGCTTGTTTCTTGGGGCCATTTGATTGGAATTTTTTTTCCCAACCCTTTACTCTGAGCCTGTTTGTCTTTGAGGTTGAGGTGTCTTTCTTGTATAGAGCAGGATGGCTTCTGTTTTTGTATTCATCGTATTAGTGTGTCTTTATACTTGAATTGAGTCTATTGATATTAGGGGATATTAATGACAATTAAATGTTATTTCCTGTTATTTTTGGTGATAGCTTGTATGTATTTCCTTTCTTTGAGGTTTTCTTCTGTGGGACTATCGATCGTTTGTGGTTTAATGGGTGTATCAGGGATACTTAGGTTGGAGTTCTCCCTCTAATGCTTTCTGAAGAGCCAGATTTGTGGACAGGTATTGTTCAAGTTTTATTTTGTCATGAAGTATCATTTTTACCCTACCTATGGTGATTGATAGTTTTGCTGGGTATAGTAGTGGTTGGCAGCCATGCTCTTTTCGTGTCTGTATAACTTCTGACCAGAACCTTCTTGCTTTCATTATTTCCATTGAATAGTCAGGAGTTATTCTGATGGGTCTGCCTTTATAGGTAAGTTGGCTTTTTTCTTTTGCAGCTCTTAAAATTGTTTCTTTGTTCTATATGTTTTGTCTTGATTACTATGGGGGGGACAGACTTTTTGGGGGGCCTAATTTATTTGGTGTTCTGTAATCATCTTATAACTTTAGAGGCATTTCTTTCTTTAGTTTGGGAAAGTTTTCTTCTATGATTTTATTGAATATATTATCTATGTCGGGTTGTATTTCTTTCAAAGTGCTTATTTCTCAAAAATCTGGACTTCCACAAAGTACGTATTGTTTATAAAAAAATTTAAAACTGCATAACAAAGTTACACAAATTTTATCTCATTTAAAATGACATCAAGCCATTTCATAATTGTATAATGAAAATTTCTTTTGACTGAACTTGGTTTAAGTTAAAGCCAAAAAGTGGTTGCCAGAACTTCTTTTCTATTGCTATGATAAATCAAATACAAATGTGACTTTTAGAAGCTAGTGTTACATTGGACTTGCAGTTACAGAGGGTTCATGTCCACAATGAAAGAGAAAAAACATATTGGGGCAGTGGGACCATGGGACTGCCTGCTGCCTGCCCAGGGAGGGAATGGGAATTTGTGGAGAAGAATGACCTGATGTGGTGGGAGGGGGAAGGGACCTTGAAAAAGGATATACAAGGTTAGAAAGTGTGACTACTATGTTAATAATAATAATAATAAAGAGAAAAAACATGGTGATAAAATAGTTGAGAGCTCCTGTCTTAATAAATAATCAGAAGGCAGGGAGCGCCAGTTTCTTTTGAAATCTCAAAATTTTCCTAAAGCAACAGGTAATCTTCACCAGACCATACATCCTAATCACGCTCAAAGAGTTCCTCAAATTGAGTACAAAGTATTAAAATTCATGGGCCTACAGGGACCATTCTCACTTAGACCACTCCTACACTTGTATTCAAAGTCTACTGTCCTAGGAATCAAAAAAAAACCATATTATTACATACACTACAAGTGGTTTTCATCCTATATACATGAACATACTGAGAGTTAAAATTAGTTTTAAAGGTCTTATAATGTATTTCTTTCCAGATTTAAAACACTGTATTTGTTAGTTTATGTCTCAACACCTCTGAATATTTTATTTTATTCTTCTCCCCCCCACACCTTGCATTTGGAAATGTACATGCAGTTGTCACACAGCTTTCAGTAATTGGTTTTCTATTTCTACCATACAAAAGCCAGGGAGAAGGGCTGGAGAGATGGCTCAGCAGTTAGGAGCACTGACTGTTCTTCCAGAGGACCTGAGTTTGATTCCCAGCATCCACATGGCAGCTAACAACTGTCTGTAATTCCAAGATTTGACACCCTTACACAATGAAAACACCAATTCACATAAAATAAAAATAAATATTAAAAAAAAGCCAGGGAGAAAACAGACATAATCACATTTTCTGGCAAAAATCATTACCACCTGGTGATTCTCATGGTCAGCCACACTCTTTTTTCTCACCTCACAATAGAAGCAATCTGACCAATGCTGTGTCCCACAGCAAATACTGCTAAAAGCCCCACCCAGTGAGCTCCATTTAACTGTAAGATCGAATGGGTTTGTGGAAGGTTGAGAAACACAGAGATGCAGGCACACACTGCTCTCAAGGAAGAGGCTTCTAAATATGAATTATTTCTCACACGTGTCACAAAGTTTTTTACCAATGTAAAATTTTTTCACCTACAGTAGATACTATTACTGCCAAAGTCTGTTGCACATGTTCACACATGCACAGCTTCACTCTAGAGTGAATTCCTCATGAATGCTGCAGCAAATGGAACTGATGAAGGCTTTATGCAAGATAAACCAGACAATAAGGGCCCAGCTCCCAGATCCACTTCAGAGTAACAAAAGGAATGCCTCAGAGTGGCAAAAGGATAAGAATCTTTTTTTTTTATCTGAGATAATTATGAATAAATCTCTATCTTAATGACCAGTAAAATAAGAAAACACACACACCTTCTAATGGTAATATTCTCTTTCAATTTTTAAAGTCTTTGTCTCCATTCAGTTACCTATCTCCCCACTGCTGCATTCTATACACACAACTACATATCTTACTTTACATACATAGGGACATACATCTCTATCCAGTTACATCTATTTTTACATGTCTTCACATCTTTCTTTTACATTCATTCTCATCTATATCTCCTTTTGTACAGTTTCATCCTCAATGTTTCCAGTTACAAATCACCATACAGCAAGAGTGATTCATCTATTACATACCTCTGTTAACACATAACATTTTACATTGTTCTTAAACATTCTCATACAGCTCTTTGCATAGTTTCAAAAATAGCTTTGCCTCACACAGTAATTTGCACATATGTGCTTTTTCTACATCACTCACTTTTTGGTCACTCTCCATTCATTCTCTCATATATCTGCCGCCTTATGTTGAGGCTTCTTCATCTCTCATTCAGCACGCATGCAGTCACATTCTGCACTTACATAGCTATTCACACACACTCATTCCTCCTTCTCTCATCCCCTCTACACTGTTGATATTCCTGTCTCCTTAGCCAATCTTAGGACAATTACATGTTACACTTCCAGGTCCAGCCCATACTCATAACATATAAAGTCATAGCTTTTCTCAAGCTAGTAAGGTTACAAATACTGCCCAGTGAAAATGCTTGCCCTTGCATGTAACTTTTTTCACAGGCACTGAAATTCAGGACATAGTAACAGTAGTAGGTTGAAACTTATGTTCATGGCAGAAAGTCAACTCTTGCAAGAAAGCAAGCAAACTCAACAGTTTGCTCTTGAGTTACCACTAAACAACTTCTGGAAATTAGTATTATAATAAAATTATATACTGCAATAGCAGTTTATTCTATATAAATTTGCTCTGAAGTCTAAAATTAGTTGTAATTGAAACTGAAAATGCTGTTACTTTTCTGTGTCAGTGAAGAATATTCTGGTTTTATTTCTATATTTCAGACTTGACTATCCACAACAAGTGTGTCCAAAATGTAAAACACATTATCAAAAGGCTATGGCAAGAATCACACAGCTTTTCTTATTAGGGAGGCATAGCAGTGGCACCTGAGAAAGACAGAAGACTAGTAGTATCCATAGTCAGTCATCACCCCATGGACTTTAATGTGTTGGGCCACTCCACGGAGTTTGTTTAGTAAGCTCCTCCATGAAATTTGCCTAGTGGGGTTCCCTAACACACTTATCCATCTAGCAAAACAACCTGTAAAATATTGGTTGTCACCTGCTGTGTATTCCCATTCCCCTTGGTACCAAGAGAATTACATGTACAAAACTTCTCCTCAGTGGAAGTTGCTCCAAGTATGCAACAGGCAATGGAAGCACTAAAGGATTCTCAGTGGTAACATTAATAATGCTCTTCTCCACTTTGAGATCATTTATGCTTGATAAAATGAGTAAAAAGAAACAGGTTTGCATGTATTACAGAGTTTTTCTCCATTGTGAAGTTTTTCATGACTCCTGTGGCAAGTGGAACTTGTGAAGGCTTTGTGGATGCTTACATGTATTGTACTATTTCTAGTGTGACAGCTTTCTTGATGCTTAGGACAACAGGAGCTGAAGGCATTTCCACAACGCTTACCTGAATAAGGTTTCTCTCCAGTGTGAACTCTTTCATGAATAGCTAACATTATTAGACTGAACAGTTTCCCACAGACAAAGAATTTCTCTCCAGTCTGAATCTTTCAAAAGTGTTACATCATCTAAAATTGACAAAAGTATTTCTACAATGCTTACATATTTAAGGCTTCTCTCTAGTGTGAGTTCTTTCATGAATGTTACAGTGAGTGGATCTGGTGAAGGTTTTTCCACAATGTTTGCATGGATAAGGCTTTTCTCCAGTGTGAGTTCTTTCATGAATGTTACAACAATAAGAACTAGAAAAGCCTTTTTGACAATGCTTGCATATATAAGGCTTCTCTCCAGTGTGAGTTCTTTCATGAATTCTACAACGAATGGACCTGGTAAATGTTTTTCCACAATGTTTGCATGGATAAGGCTTTTCTCCAGTGTGAGTTCTTTCATGAATGTTACAACTATAAGAACTAGAAAAACCTTTTCCACAATGCTTACATGTATAAGGCTTCTCTCCAGTGTGAGTTCTTTCATGAATATTACAGTGAGTAGACCTGGTGAATGTTTTCCCACAATGTTTGCATGCATGAAGTTTCTCTCCACTGTGAATTCTTTCATGATTTTTAAGCACAGAGGAAGTGGTGAAGGTTTTCCCACAATGATTACAGGCATAAGGCTTTTCTCCAGTGTGAAGTCTTTCATGAATGTTACAATTATAAGACTTAGAAAAGCCTTTTCCACAATGCTTACATGTATAAGGTTTCTCTCCAGTGTGAGTTCTTTCATGAATGTTACGGCGGGTGGAACTGGTAAAGGTTTGTTCACAATAATAACAGGCATAAGGCTTTTCCCCAGTGTGAAGTCTTTCATGAATATTACAGTTAGAAGAATTAGAAAAGGCTTTTCCACAATGCTTACATGTATAAGGCTTCTCTCCAGTGTGAGTTCTTTCATGAATGTCACGGCGAGTGGGACTGGCAAAGGTTTTCCCACAGTGCTTACAAGCATGAAGCTTCTTTTTAGTGTGAGTTCTTTCGTTACTGGCATGGAGCTTTGAACTGGTGAAAGGCATTCTAGAATGCTTAAATGCAAAACGAGGCTTCTTTACATTGTGATTTCTTTCATGAGTCTTACACCACGTGGAAGTGGTAAAGCTTTTTCCACAATGCTTACATGCATAAGGTTTTTCTTTAGTATGAATTCTTTCATGACAATCACGAGAACTAGATCCAAAGAAGGTTTTTCCACAATGCTTACATGCATAAGGCTTCTCTCCAGTGTGACGCTTTTCATGAACATTTCGAGAATTAGAACTGGTAAAGCCTTTTCCACAGTGCTTACATGAATAAGCCTTCCCAGCAGTGTGAACTTTTTCATGAGCATTGCGAGATTTCAAAATGGCAAAGGCTTTATCACAATATTTACATGTATAAGGTTTTTCTCCAGTGTGAATTTTTTCATGAGTTTTTAAATAATTAGGGGTGGTAAAGCTTTTCCCACAATGCTTACAGGCAAAAAGCTTCTCTCCAGTATGAATACTTTCATGAATATTACGATAATAGGAGCGGGAGAAGCTTTTATCACAATACTTACATGCATAAAGCTTCTTTTCTCTATGACTTCCTTTATGTTTCTCAAAGCTAGAAGCAGATTTACATGTTTTCCCACATAGGTTAAAAATGCAGTTTCTATCTCCAGTATGACATTTTTCATGGTTGAGGAAGTCTTTGGAATCAACAAAAGATCCTTTGCAATGTACACATATAAATTGTTTCACTCCTGTAGGAAACCTTTCATTTTTCTGGCCATATTTATATCTCTTTAGGATTTCCACATAGACTTTATCTTTGGTGTTATTTCTCTCCTGAGGCTTGTCAGAAGGGAGACTTCCATGGGCTTCATAACATTGATGATTCTTACAGGATTTCGCTGTAGAAGTATCAAGTACCTGAAGTGGCTCAGAATGACTGATATCTTTCCTATGTTTCTCATGTTTGAAAGTCTTTGCCACAGCTTGCATACATTCAGGCTCTATCACTCTAGTTTGGCTTCTTGGACATGCATATAAAGATGAATGACCAATGATGTTTCTTATGTGCAATTGGCTTTCATAAAATCTTTTTGCTGAAAACATGTCATTATTAATAGTATGTTTTGAAATTGCTTCTTGGATTTCAGCACACTGACTATTACATTCATATCCACAATTTTTCTCAACCAGCTGACTTCTGCAAAAGAAGCAAAGTCCATTACTATAAACAAGTGAAATGTTGAAGACCTGATCTTCTTGTCCACTACAACTATACTATTCCACAAGCAAGGACAAAATGCCTCCAATGATAAGAACAGTATAGACCACCTTTACAAACCCTATGGTGTTAGGAAGTATAGTGTTGACTTTACTTCCATAAGAATTACAAAACAACTGAAGTCTTAGAGGTTTAGAATAATTCTTGCTCATCCATTGGACTGCAGTTTGCCTACCAGCATCCATGTGGGGGATTCACAAATTCTTGTTAGTCTTAATCTAAAGAATCTGTTGCCATTTTCTGACCTCCCCAAACCTTTTTTGCACAGGTCATTTACACAAACACACATATACATAAAATAATCCATGACGTAAAAGGAATAAAAGTTCAGGAAAAATGCCCTGGCATTATAAGGCTATCATAACAATGACTTAAACATGTGTAACACTATGGCACTTTGGCATTCTAAATACTCTGCATGTCTTGGTTAGTGTGTTATCAAATAGACCAAAACCAGATCATCTAAGAATAGGGAACCTCAATTGAGAAAATGGCTTCATCAGATTGGCCTGTAATCAAGTCTATGGGAGCATTTGTTCATTCCTAATTAATAAGAGAGGGCTTAGACTATGTTACATGATGTGTCCCTGTGCAGGAGGGTTCAGCTATGTAGGAAAGGTACCTTAGTAATCCATAAGAAAGTAGATAGTGAGCAGCATTCCTCCATGGTCTCCAATTCAATTCTGGACTCCAGGTTCCTACCTATTTTGATTCCTATCCTGCTTTCTCTTCCTGGACTCAAACATGGAAGTGTAAGCCAAATTAAGCCCAATCACCACCAATGATAACATTACTCATTGTGTTTATCACAGGAACAAAACACACACTAAAATATAAGTTGGTTCCTAGGTTAGTGGGGTATATTTCTAACAGAGCAAATCTTACTATTGTACAAAGTACCATGAGAATGTCTAAAACACTGCCATAGAAAAAGATCATTGAATGTTGTGAGGTTAATGAACATTTCCAGGAGCTTAGAGACCAGAGATAATAAGAACAATGTAAAATATGGAAGCCTGGCTCATATAGATTTAGAGGTAGTAGAGGACACATCTCATACTCTAATGGAGCAGTTTTTTTAAAAATAATCTTCTGTATCACCTAGGTTTGAAGAATGAGCCAGTATTAACAAGAAAATAGCATCATTTAAGAAAAATGGTACTTCATGCAGCATACAGACTTGAAGTCCAGAAAGTACCAAAGCTGCATATAAAGATAGCTGCAGCACACAGACATATAGTCCAGAGCTCAAGCTAACGGAAATTATAATTTATGAGAATTTTCCAGGCAATACTGGTTTTGAAATCCTGAGACCTACTGGATTGAAGGAGTTTGAGAAAGAAACTAAGGTCAAACACTGTCAGAGGCCAAGAGAGGCCATTACTGAAGGTGCTGATTTGGATGAAGTGGAAACACCAGGATAGAAGAGGTTTTGAAAAAACTGATGCATAGCACCAAGTCATAGGGTTGGAGACCCTGAGAGATGCCAGGAAGCCATTGGTGAAGTACAGTCAGTTTGAAACTAGCAGACAAGCTATGTGTTCTGTGCACAACCAAAAGGCTGAATCAGGCAAAACAATCAGGAAATCAGTAGATTGTGAAGAAGTTCCTAATATGAAATATGGTGCCAGAGAATGTGATTTACACTGTATTTGCGTTTTGCTTTGATCTAAGTAGAAGTCAGTCCTGATTCTTACTTTAAAAGCACAAAATTACTAATGATTATTCAGGAACTCACAATAGAGACATTCTGAGATTGTAGGGAGTTCCAGGTATTTTAAAGAGACTGACCATTTGAACTGTTAGTCTTTTAAACCCTGGAAGACTTCTAATGTTATATATACTTTATATTGCTATATTAAGACTACTTACGGACAAACAGTGCATGAAACTGTAGAGATTACTAGTCCTGTATTTGTGTGTCACTCCACAAAGATCAATTGTGCTGGCTCACATTTCCCAACTTGACACCAGCATCAAAGCACTTCTAAGAAGGAACTTCAACTAAAACAATAAAAGACTGACTTTTAGGTAAGGTTAGAGGGACATTTTCTCAATGAATGATTGAAATGGAACAGCCCACCCCACTATAGGCGATGTTCCCCTAGAGATGTCGGCCAGGGTTCAGTCAGGCAGGTAGCTGGGTGAGGAGTGCAGAACACACCAGTAAACAGCATTTCTCCATCACCTCTGCTTCAGCTCCTGCCCTGGCTTCCTTTCATGATGGGACTGTGACAGAAGAGGAAAGAAAAAGGTGCTCCAAACAGAGATGCTTGTCACAGCAAAAGAGAGCAAACAAAACACAGAACTCATACTCAAAGCACCAAAAGAATATAAAAGAAAATAGCAAATACTTTTGGATATGAAAGGCAGTTTTTGTGCAATAATCCACAGGAAAAGCGTTTCAGAACTAGATGTGCCATTACATGTTGATGACATCCAGAGATTGCATAGGTTAAGATTCAATGTTTCATTATCAGGATCTGTGTGAAATCAATTTGCATGAAGATAATTAGGTCCATTTTGTAGGTTCTCAGTGGTCCTATCACTCACAATTGTTTGAAGTAATTTGCTTTCTATTGAACATAAATTACCTCAGATTTCTGGAGAGATCTTTGTAGTCTTCTTTAATATTTTCTTCTAGTGTTTTCTCTAGAAATAAACCCAAAGAATTCATTATGACGTATTAAAGGATAAAAAAATTATTGCTATCTAGTTCTTATGAGATGGACATGCACACCAAGGTCATCAAATGTTCCATTCAAGAATTCCAAACACATCACTACACATAAAACAAGAAACAGTTGTTGTCTGACTGAATATGCAATGGGGGCGCATAGGGATTGTACCTATGGAGAGCAGGTTCAAAACTGTTTCTTTCATCACATCTCTGTAGAGTTTCTTTTGACTGGAATTTAACAAAGCCCACTCTCTTGGGGTGAAGTTCACAGCCACATCTTCAAAGGTCACTGGCTCCTATAATAGTGCACATACGGGATGGTTACTTTTAACACCCGGGCAGAAGAAAACAGGATCATCTAGGGAAGATGTTTTATAAAGACATCTCAAAGTGACTATATAGATAAAGGTTATAACAAGAATATCTGTGGGATGATTCCTTGAGTTCTTATTAGAAGAAAGAAAGATGCACAGTTACAATTCTACTGCTGTCAGGAGGTATCAGGACAAAGCAACTGTTAGAAAAGAAACCATTTAATCAGGTCATGCTTGCACTTAGTCAATGAGAATCATGGCAGAAAGCATGCATGCATAAAGCAAAAGGTTCCACGATCTGCAGACGAAGCATTCAGACATACAATCCTGTGGGGTCAGTCACATTTGAAATAATGCACACACCTACCTGAGAGGGGGCATTTTATAAACTGTGGAGGGATCACAGCAGCAGAAGGAAGGGGCTGAGCCACTGGCAACTATACATCACTCAATTCCTGACTGTGGAATTTGACCAGCTGCTTCAAAGTGTTACATGTTATGGACTGTACCTTCAATTGTGAGATAAAATGAATTATTTCTGCATTAAGTCACTTTTCTCGGAGTTATATTTGTCAACCAGAAGAAAAGTCTAATATAAGAAATAGAAAAAAAAATGAGGCTGTTGGTGTAAGGAAATGTAACCAAGTTCTCTGTCTCCACTTAAAATTTGTTTTGGGAAGAATGTGGAGAAACTGGTAAGAAATTAATCTTTAGAAAGAACCAAAGGAGCAGCTGGAAGTGATAACAAGTCATCACTATGCACTGGCTCAATGGTGAAGCAGTTAATATAGGGAAAACTGAGCAAGCTGGGACTCTACATGACTTAGGCTCTGCACACAGTTGTCTCTGAACAATGCACCTCACAACCTGGGGGTATCCCTCTTTAAACAAACATGTTTAGTGCCCTGTGTCTGCATCTGCTTTGAAAATAGCAACAAGTTAGTTGCTTTAGTAATGTCTTTGTAACTCCTTACTGTATTCAAATGGCTTTTGGAAAACACATGGGACACTCGGGAAACAGGCCTACCCAAAATGAAGTAGCTCTCTCTAGGGGCATGTGCAATAAGGCAAACTATGTTCTCAAAGCAAATGTTAAAGAACAACCTTTGTTGTTCTTTTTTACATATTTTTTTGCTCCTAAATAATTAGGTATGTATACTTTAAATATCATATCACTATGAGAAATGTCATGTGCAGTTAGTAAGGCTTACTAAATGTAATACTGCCGGGCAAAATTTCCAACTTTCTGTGAACGCTGTGTCTCTTAGCAACTAAATCCCTTTTCTTTCAAAATCCCCAGGATAACTTATACCCTTGTTTACCCTTAGTTATAAGGCCTGCTGACACCTTTCACTGCATACTTCTGTCCAGTAATATGCCTTTGCTCTGAACACAGTTACCTTTATCTACGTGAAATTATCCTTTACAGACACCAACAACTAATTAAGTACTGGGCAAACAGGCAAGGTGAAGTAAACAAATTTTCCTCTCTGACAACTAAAAATTCCCAACATTATTTTCTGCCCTGATTTCATTGTGGTTTCTATGGCCACAATGGATAAGTAAACTAATCAGATCTGACTGAAGGAATCATCAAACCCAGGCCTCCATGTCCTGTAGTAGAGATTGGCTGAGAAAGATCCTTTACCTCCGTGTTGCTCACCAGCAATGAATACAAAGAAATCAATAGAAAAGACAAGGGAAGTGAACTAACAGATCACTCTGCCAACACGAACACTGTGGGATTCCTTGGCTTCAATGTACAATTTCTCTGCCCTAAATCTATAGTCACTTATAATTTATGGGAAGTTTTTGTTTTGTCCTTGCCTCATTTGCTTTAATTCCTGGGTCATTCAGAACAACATCATTTGGAAACTACTGATTTCTTACTGACAAAATACTGCACCAGTTACATAAATAATATTGTCCATGTTAGTTACGAACACTGTTGTTTTCTAGAAGGTCAATGGACAAAGACAGAAGGGAAAGAAGAGTACCTTTATTGAGAAGGAGCTCAATTTCACAAAATGTTCTACAATATTGGTATCAAATTCCAAAATCCCCAAAACACTGTATAGCATGTCAATGAAAACACTGAGTAGAACGCAAATGGTCCTCAAGAAAATGTCATCATCTAGCTAAGAAAGTACAGGCAACTGATGGCTTTATGAATATTTAAAGCTATTTCTCTTCGGGAATATGGCTAATAATATGTTGTCTATGCTCCTCTGGATGACCATAAAATTTTGGGCAGCAGGAACTAAATGTAGCTTACAAAAAATAAAAACAAAATAACAGTAGACTCATCAAATTAGAGTCATGTGGGCAGAGGGTATAAGCCCCCGGAAGTAATAAAATATCTCACTCACATACACTAAATTCCCAATCAGAAACATTTATTTGAAAGGGTTGCTAGTCAATCCATAACAAAACAGTAAAATGATGGTCACAGGGCAGGATACATACAAGCAGATGAAAAGCTCCCCATGCAAGCCTGGAGGCCATGACTGAACAGTGAACACTTACTCATCATTGGTGGGGATTTAAACTGGTGCAATTAACAAGCACATCAGTGTGAGCTTGGTTCACATGGAAACACAGCTCTCCAAATATAACTGTTTTTTTTAAAAAGGCCTTATACTACCACAGATATATGCACAGTTATGTTTATTGCTTCTCCAGTACCTTCAAGTAGGAAGAGAATCAGCATGGAGAGCTCTCAGCTGATGTAGGAAAAATGGAATTGTGGCACATGAGCACAAAATTTTCCAAAAAATGGATGTAACTACAAATGTATAAAAAATATCCTCAGCTATATAACTAAGTAAACAAAATCAAATGCTGTCTCTCTTATTATGTATTCTCTCTTTGACCTCTAACTCATCTGATTCAAAACTGGGCAAAGTGTCCATCAAGACTATGGAGAAAAAAAAGACTCCATAGATCTGTGGTTAGGTGTAATGTTATAGTGAAATGTATTAGATATGTGTCTCAGTTAGGGTTTCTATTGCTGGGAAAAGACACCAGGACTACAAAAACACTTTCCTAATTCACAATCCAAAAGTTCAAATTCCTCTAAACAAAAGCATAATCAGGAATATCAACACAATACCTCAGTTCTTGGTATCAACATCTGTCTTAATTAGAGTTTCTATTGCTGTGCAGAGACACTATTACCACAGCAACTCTTACAAAGGAACAATTAATTAAGTCTAGCTTACAATTTCAGAAGTTTAGCCCATTATCATCATGGTAGATGATATGGCTGCATGCAGGCAGACACAGTGTTGGATAAGGAACTGGGAATTATGCATCTTCATCTGCAGGCAACAGAAAGTGAGCTGCGTACCACATGGAGCATAACTTGAGTAAAGGAGACCTTATAGCCCACACCCACAGTGACACACTTCCTCCAACATGGCTACAGATACTCCAACAATTTCACATCCCCTTCATTGAAACCATCACTATGTACAAGTAGTCAATACCCTATGGCATGGAAGGATGGAATAAGCACAGAAAGGAAGAGAGGAGGAGGCTGCAGCATCAAGGCTCTCGATTATCCTCAGATATACAGTGATTTACACCTGCCCCATGCTACACAAGTGACCCTTCCTCAAAAAGAACAGGAGGGGAGGAAGGGGGAATGAAAACAGAAGAAAAGGAAAGGAAAGAAGTCAGGGATATGGGTCCAAGCCTTTAATTCCAGAATGCATAAGGCAGAGTAGGGTTTTCTCTGAGTCCAATGCTAGTGTGGTAAATACTGGGAGTTCTTGGGCTACATAGAGAAACTCTGCCACCAAAGACAAAACAACAAAACAAACAATACTCAGTTAAATATTAATTATAAATTAAATCAAAGTAATAACATATGCAAGAGAAATATTTTATGAATATACTGCACAATCAAGGAAAATATCAAATAATAAGCAATTCGCTAGCAAGTGGAAAGCAAACTTGTCTTTCTCTTATACCAACTTTCCAAAGGCAAAAATAAAGAGATAAATTGTAAATAGTATTTTTTTTTTTAATGCAAGGACTGGTGTGGCCTATACACTCTTGAGAAAGGCATACTTTTGCAAATTCAAAGCCAATCTGGCTTACAAGGTATAATGCTGACTCCAAACAAAACACAGAGAGAGGCACAGAATG